>JAJKLE010000041.1:0-304931 GCA_022593225.1 Xylaria sp. FL0064 | reverse complement strand
ACTTGGCGTTATGTACATCGATGTTCCGAATTTCTACGAAGCTTTTGGGGTGGCATCCCAGGACTCGAGCCGGCGTCTGAAGAGATCTTCCAGAAGTGCACGCAAGGGCACGCCCCTTTTTCGACAAGGCTGGACCGGATGGCCAGGAGATGCCAAGCAAGACAGCGTTCTTGTATGGCTTGCCGACGTTGTCGAACGCTTTCTGCAATGGGCGCAAGAGTACAGACCGACAATAACACGGAGGCCATTGGCACAGCCCGACACGCCGCTCGAGGGCTCGGTGGCGAAGCGTAAGCTGGACGTGGGTCTTGTCGACGACCCGAAGGCCGACCGAGCCGCAAAGTATCATTGGTCACATATCCTGGTACCTGGTGAGCTAAAGAGCAACCCGAACGAAGATACAGCATCCAAGGCCCACCTCGACATAGCAAGATATGTGAAGGAGGTCTTTACTGCTCAGCCCACGCGACGCTATGTCCTGGCCTTTACGCTATGTGGAAGTTGGATGCGCCTCTGGGAATTCGACCGCATTGGCGGCATTGCATCGGAAAATTTCAACATCAACAATGACGGACAGCGTTTTCGTATCGACGATTCTTGGTTCCTTTGGATGGACGACGCGGCCCTCGGCGTCGACCCTACGATCATGAAATCAAACGTTGGCAATATATCGAGATCCAACAGGACACAAAGACGGAACGTCTTATTCTAGACAAAGTCATCAGATCGGCGCATAGCATAGTAGGCCGTGCGACCATCTGCTGGAAAGCATACTTGGAAGGAGGACAAGTCCAAGCCCTTTGTTATCAAGGATTCATGGCAGTTCCCGGAACGCGACGAGGAAGGCGAGCTGCTGCAGAAAGCGACGCGTCAAGAGGTAACAAACGTGGCGCGGCACTACTACCACGAGACAGTGTGTGTAGAGGGCAAGGATGACGATATTCAGGGCAATGTTCGGAGAGGACTGGATATCACGAGAGCAAGCAACTATCGAACCGGGCGCGCACGGAACTTGTGGGACCGGACCGTAGAAGCTCTATCGCGTAATAGCTCTACCGGCTCGAAGCGATCATCCAGCCAAACTGGTGCCCTGCTTCCACCTGGCAAACGGTCTCGTTCGGGTTCTGCGTCTCCAACAAAGCACGATAACAAACCCCTTCCTAATCGAATACATCGACGCATCGTTCTCCGCGATTACGGGGTGCCCATCTACAAGGCAACTTCCCGAGCTGCCCTGCTCGGTGCCTTGGAAGGATGTATTCGAGGACATGAATCCCTATACAATAAGGCTGGCCTCCTACACAGAGATATCTCGATCAATAATCTCATGATAAACGAGGACTCTTCGTTTTTGATTGATCTAGACCTTGCAATTCAGGTTGATCGAATAGAGGCATCAGGTGCGAAGGGAATCACTGGTACGAGAGCCTTTATGGCAATTGGTGTCCTTATGGGCGAAGGTCACTCCTTTATGGACGATCTTGAGTCGTTCTTTTGGGTTCTCTTCTGGATTTGCATTCATTATGACGGGCCAAACGAAGGCAAAGCCGTGAAGCAGTTTGAGAAGTGGAATATAGAGGATCCTGATGAGCTAGCTCGACTAAAGCTAGGGACAATATCTAAAAGGCCATACTTTAACAATACTATATCAGCGTACTTTACCCCATACTATAGACCCTTAATACCTTGGGTGGTCAAGTTACGGGACGTGGTATTTCCTAATGGAAATTGGGAGAGGGAAGATAAGACTCTGTATTCACAGATGAGGCAAATCCTTCGCGATGGCCAAAACGATCCACAAGTCTAGTAATAATAGACTAATAAATAAATCCCTTTTTATACTATCGAGTAGCTAAAAACCTTGTTAAACAAATATATCCTACTGCTATAGAGGCATCTAACCGGGTAATGTATACGACACTCGAGCAGGCAAGGAACTTGAGGCAGATTGCATATAAGCAACAAAGCATGGTGGAAGCAGTAGTACGCATAAGCATATATTCTTCCAGGTTTATTTTCAGGAGCCTCTCAACCTTCTTAGCCATTGTATCGTTATTTATCTGGAGAGTCTTCTAGACCTTACTTGTATCGCATATCTTCGATAAAGATAAAGGACGCGGGATTATGCAATGATTAATGAGTTGGGAGTCGCCGATGGGTTCTTAAATCCACTTCTCGGCTACAGGGTTACGTGCTTTATTTCTGCGCAGTCGCAGCTTAGTTTAAGGTTGTTCTTTTTTTCCGTTTCAATTTTATTCAACAGCACCAAATGGCGTAGTGAAATAGATTCCTGTTCAAGCTAGCTAGTTAAGAAATATAGGATTAAGTTAAGGAATTAATATTATAACTATATGGTCGGTTTCTGATGCTCGAGGTAAGACAAGAGCTGGATTCTAGTTGCAACTACTTGGTCTGATTATACATGTAACTTGACTGCGTTAATGATTAAACCTTTCCCCCGCCCTTTCATCATCCGCCATTTCTCGCCCTAGACTATCTGCTACAAACTGGTTTATGCATCTAGATATTCTTCTAATCCTCCACTCTTTTCGCTACAGCTATCCACCCTTTTTGTAATCATTGTCTATGTTTCGATCCTTAGTTATCTTGGACAGCTGCAACATAGTACTACCATTGCCAGTAGCGGCATTCTGGTTGTTGGGATAGTCTGTCCCATATTAGCGTAAGAAGTCTCTTTTTGCAACCACCCTCTGGACTTACAGAATGCGCAGACTGCAATAATGACATAAAGGCTAACCAGCTGGGCACCTTTTACCCAATGGCTTGTCCCATCGCTAATTAAGTAATGAGTGAGAAGAACGGCAAGAAAAAGGACAACGACCTGGAAAGTCTCGAAAGCAAGTGTCATCCCCTGAATACCAATACCCCAGCCAATAATGATTAGCAGAGGGACTAGGAAAAGTGATACCTGTAACGAAGATCTGATGGCAATGCCAATAGCTAAATCCATCTTATCCTTGACAGCAACAGTGACGGCTGTTGCATGCTCGCATGCATTTCCGACGATGGGGATCAGGATAAGCCCGATAAACTCTTCACTAACGACGGACGAAATGGGTTCTATGCCGCTAACTAAGCCCTCTGCACAGAGAGCGATAATGACGGTGCATAGTATTAGAGTACCTAAAGCAACCAGGAAGTGCAGGTCTGGCTCTTCTGTATCCATGGAGCGGTCATGTTCACTTGTTTGGCCCGTCTCATCGTGCAGATCGTTGTCGGTAGTTCCGACGGTTCCTGAAGTCGCTCCATGTTCGGGTATATGCGGCTGCCTGTCGAAGATATCTCGAACAGTGACCTTTTTGCTCTCCTCGCTCAATACTGCACGGTGCGTGACAAGCTGGAAAACCAGGTAGAGTAGGTAAACCAGCAACAAGATAACAGCAATACCACGGGATAGTCGTAATACTGTATGCAACGGCAGTGAAGTGTTGTGAAAGAGGAGGGTAGGTAATATCAGGCTTGCTGTAGATAAGGCTAACAAGCTTACCGCGGTGCGCGCTAGTGTCTTGCTGAAACGCTGTTCTGGGCGATTAATGCCACCCAAGGCGAAACAGAAACCTAAGACCAGAAGCAGGTTCGATAGAACACTACCAACAAGCGAGGTCTGGACAACAGTAACACAGTTTTCCGTAAGGGCAATAATAGTAACAATAAGCTCGACGGCATCCCTAATCCATATTAGTCGAAATTCTAAATAAGAAATACCCTAAAGTAGCTCGCTAGGAGAAAAAAACCAAAGGCTTACCCGAAAGTTGCATTAATTAATCCACCTACGACATCACCTGTACGTAGCGCGATCTGCTCGGTTGCATAGCTAAGCATAGCAGCGAGAGGGATAATAGCAATAAAATTAACAATGAAAACGGCAGGACCGGGAACCTTGAGCGCCCAAATCACAATACCAGCAAGAGCAGCCACAAGCAGGACGTTGATCCAAGTCCCGAAAAGCGTCCGCCGGATCTAGTTCTTGAGCGTGAACCGCCTCTTTTGGATGGTGTGGTTAGCTGAGGTCTGAAGGTTCTCGGGCGTGTCTGTGGCATTCTGGGGCGGTGTTTGTATGGGATTTCTCGAGGCTTGCCCCTCCTCTACGGCGTTGAACGTGTTGGCCCGCCGGGGCATCGCGGAGTGGAAAAGATAAAATAGGTTCGTGTTTTGTTTCCTATTCCTAATATTGACAGAAGCGAGGGACTTGGAACTATTTATATGATGATTTTAGAGCGAGTATGGAGAAAAGAGGCGTTGTAAAAATGGGACAGAACTATAAACTCTTTTATACTTGAGATCAGGGCAGTTAAGACTCTATCACGGTCCTCATCAGATCCCATTACCCCCTAACCTCCCTCTACGGCCTCCTACCAGGGGCTACAGATCATCGAGCGGTAGGGCTCAAGGCATACTTGGGTTCAATCAGTAAGGCAGAACACCCTCTATTTCGCCTTGGGGTCGACGTGTGGATTCCGGATTTAAGAGGCAACAAGCCCTACAAGGCATTAATTATTGATGGATGTCAGCCGGTGGGCTGCTTGTTGGTGGCCGGGACGTAGGCTTCGGGATTGCAATCCTATACATCTATTCCATCGGATCACAGTTCCAAGGGCAGACCCTTTTAGGCTAAGAATTTACCTGCGTCCATTAATAGCATGGAAAACTAATAAATAAGGGATCGAGGGCGCCGTAAGTAAATTCTGACTCGAGCAACCATGGTTCTCCGCATTTACGGGACTAAGCTATGTAGCTCCGGTCCTTAGGACAACCTTGGGCTTTATGTTTAGACCCGTAAAAAGCACTGCATAGCCACTAAGCAGGTATAAAGCTATAGGCATGCCTAAACAAGTTTACATTTCCTATGGATAGCTATCCCTAACCATTATAGCTGCCATCTTGATCCTGACGTGGCTCTATGCCGCCTGGTTAGCTCTTTTTATCATCTTATTGACTTTAAGGTTTTACGTTACAGGATTGCTACAAACAGGTCAAACCTACCGGCCCTTAGTCACTCTTTCTTCAACCTTTTTTGTGTTTACTAATCTCTTCGCCGCCCTATTCACTAAGAATATTGTGAGTCGAGAGACTGTTTCTGCCACCAATAGTATCTCGATGACCTATACTATGGTACGTTGACCAGGTCTCATTTTGTTGCTTTTGGACTAAGGGTAGAACTAGACTCTCCTGTGTAGTGATATCACAAGAAGACTTGCTCATGAAGCATTCGAGTCCCTTACCAAAGAGTTGCGCATTAGTGGGATTTTATGCTCCAGTGCCATTATACTGCTGGAAATATTCGGCATCTCATTTCTAGTTTACGACTCGATCATGGAACGGATATTATGTCGAGGTCTGATACTTATCGCCGTAGCGTCTTTACTAGCTGCTAGTTGGATGGCTACGCTAGGAGCATTCGGTATTTATAAGACATGTGCTACTACTATTAAAGTCTACCACTTGGGACCGGTTGTTGGGATATGCTTACTTCTGATCGCCCACGTCCTCCTGCTCGCCTTTTTCTATTCACCAATGCGGTATATCTTATGGGGGGCGCTAAACGTATGGGCAGCTGTGCTTGCCTCGTTGCTTGAAGGGCGTGCTTTGTACAATGTTCGAATCAGAAATCTGTCGACAGGTTCCGTAGAGCTTAGTCAGCTATGAAGTCTAGCACATGCCATACCCGCCAGACGTCTATTCATTCTCACGAACCAAGAAAATCACGGCTTGTTGTATAAACCTAGGCCAGGATTAAGAACACCTCGGCTGCGTAGTGAGAGCTGGTCTGCAGTGAGGAGCCAGGAGAGTTATCTAGGTTACGTAAGCTGGGTATCGCTAGGAGGCTATTGATCTATGGGAAAGGCTGGCGGCGCTGCGGGTCGGCTAATAATTTATTTCAATGGAAGCACTTAGCTACTGATGCTCGGAAACGGGGTCGACGGCATTCCCCGGTTTTGTATGGCTCTTAAAAGTAACCGATCCCTGGGTGCCGAGGTGGACACGCACGCAGCTGCTCGTCGTTGTAGGCCTCGTCAACCAGCTTCTGGACGGCATTCTCGACCGTGTCGCGCTCAAAGCGTCGAAGGCCCGTTTCGCTGGTGATAGGGCGAATTAGGGATGCATCATAATTGAGCTGGTGTGAAGATGGGAATATGGTGTCTGAACAGAATAGCCGGTTCCATATGTTTTCCTGTTATGTGGCATAGTTATCCTACGGAATAATTCGTCGAGGGTAGATGCGGCTGGTCGGGTTTATAGTGTCGCCCTGTTATGGTCAGCGACTGGTCGGTTACCACTTGGATAGCAAGGCTAAGAAGTACCCCTGATTTAATGCCCAAGCCGAAAATAGTATCGATTGACTACAGTCGCTGCGCACGGGCCACAAGGCCGATCCAAGGCTTTGTGGCCCGTGCTCCCAGGAGGTAGTGTTAAGTCATCGCCACTCTAACCAGTCATCTCTCTTCTACATGCTATCTAATGCTATCTAGATCTCCTGTGATGGATAGCCCATTCGACGCGCTCGGCCTTGACCCTGGCATTTACACCAAACAACAAGTTCAGCGGGCTTATAGGAAAGCTTCGCTCATCTACCACCCCGATAAGAGGCGTCGTCACCAGCTTTCCAGCAATCGTTGGCCAACGGCGGTGCATTTAGAATCAGCTAAAAAAGCCTAGAAGATAATTGTGAAGCTGCGTTCGAACAGTTTTCATTGTTCCCCCGGACCTTTTTTCCGGAGTCGCAGCCCATCTTTCAGCTTCCGGATCCATTGAGTCCCCCGTTCGCGGTATGTCCCACCTGTTGTATGGTGCTTTACGCCCATCGGCTCCCTGAGCACCTCGACGGTCATGGCCAGCGACAATGCCCGCTCTGTCCCAAAGTTGTTTCCGCAAGTGACTTTCAGGATCACTGCGCCTATGCACACGATTGCGGCACCTGCCAGTATTGCGAAGAGGTCCTTTTGCAATCGGAAATACAGGACCACCTCGCTGCCAAGCACCTCTGCCCTTTTTGCGAAGAAAACTATCACCATCTTCTCCAGCACCTCCAATTAAACTATGCTCTAAAGCCCTGCCCGGAATGCAAAACAACAGATGGCCTGACGCAACATATCAAATCAAGCGATCTCCATCTGTGGGTGAATTCCAACGGGTACAGGCATATCTACACAGAATGGAAAATGACTTCTCTTGGACGACAACCTAGTAACGGCCTAACAAGTCTGACCAGCACTGAAGTAACGCATTGCTTCACGATCCCTTTTGGCGAGCACTTTGAACAAGTCACCATACAGGCATCGTCATTTCAACTTCACGGAAGCCCAAAGACCTTCCATGGCTGCAAAATCCAAGCGTTGCCATGTTGTCTTATAAGCTTGGAGAACGAAGAGGCTCTCAGATCGATATGGTCAACCTGCGATTTAATGTTCGAAGTCGGACACTGGCTCAATATCACGTATTATATCTAACTTAGCCTACCCTTTTTATGGAAGTTGACGCTACTATAGGCTCGATCGTTCACCTGCCAGTCCCCGATGTAATGTCGACAACCACGTACGTTCATCGAGCTCCCTGACCACTCGTGATATAACCACTTCGCGACCGATCGAAGCACAAAATATATCGAATAGTCATCTTCACCCACATGGCAAAAACAGCACCCAACAACAGTCGGCGAAACGGAGGCGCTTCGACTCGGTGGTAACAAGCCCAATAAATAATCTCGAGAGTTCAGACTTAGCGACCGGTGCCCGTCCAAGCGTCACCAACTGTGCGCAAGAGTACGCCACAAAAGTGAAGAGAGGATTGCTTAGAATGAAGAAGTCGAAGGTCCTCAAGCCCCAACACCCGATATCCTTCGAAAATCTAGGGCTTGAACTTCTCCAATGCCGCCAGGATGCAGAGGCCAACGACAGATTAATAAATATTCTCAGCAGGATCTCAAAAGACTTCCAGTCTGAATACTGGCAGGCTAATTTCTATTATCGATATGCATCATACCGACGTAGATGTCGGGATCCCGCACATTCAGAGACGATGGATTTTGACAAGGAACGCCACAACAAGGACAAGGAGGCGTTATGTCAAGTAACAAGTTTGGTTGTCAACAGACTTGAGCATTCTTGGGGAGCGTGTGCGAATCTAGTTTTTAACGCCCTTAAAGGTAGGGAGATTAGGTATCTATTAATGTAGTGACTTGGAAATAGATAACTGATTTGGTTCGTTATAGAAACAAAGTACAAAGGGTGTAAATTATATACCGATATAACCAAGGAGGAACGTCATATAGTGGCTGAACTTATTGCCAAAGAATTATCTGCATCTACTATTGATTTCGAAATCCCAGAAGACATGCCAGTCATAAACCCAGCCGTTTTCCTCAGTATAGTTACAGGCACCCCGTACTACTCACCTGCCATGGCAAAAGATAAGGACAGAGCTAACCAGCCTAGATTTTCGGCAGTCTGCGAGGAAGTCGGACTCGGCAACTTTGCCAAAATGGACCTGCAATCGGATATTGACGGGATAATCAGCGACATCGAGACCCTCGGGCTACACAGTGGACAGTTGCCCTTAACCGCGCTACTGAAGAGGGAGTCCGAGCCGCCGAAGGGTAGATTGTTGAATAGAAGAGGGGGGCGACTAAGGATTCATGTAAGCGCAGCCGAGAACGGTATAGCTGGCGCGGACACTCCACGGGTGCCCGGCGCACCAGGCCAGAACCGAATGGACATGCTTCTCGAGGCTGCCCAGACAGCTGGCGCCGGTCACATTGATAACGAGGTACCATTACAACCAGACGAGGACCACCAAGATGGTGAGGAGTGGCAAAACTGGATTGTTGATGATTACTTAACTACCAACTTTGATAATGCCCTGGACACAGGGTTAGGCAGCACTATTAGCTCTTGATAGCGTTTTTGGTGGTTTCTCGAGCTCTAAACACCCGCACCATCCTCTATAGGCAGTTTTTGCGCAAACGTCATCGATATAAACAAAGCATACGGCTTCCGCACCCCAAAGGCACACTCTTTGGGAAGCAGATACATCGGCAATGGCTGGTCGGCTGGGGGAGACTGCCATTGAACTATGTTGAAACGAGACTTGTCCTTGGTAAAAAATGCCACCTCTCGCGCTTGAACGTCCTTGTCAGATGTAGATTCAAGCCTTAAAAGAGGGACGATAAGGACGGTTCGATCATCGGACATCAGCCGCCCAGTATGTATCCGAAGAACTCCCCACCGGTAGTCAAACTGGGCGTTTGGTGTACCGGCGCCCTGTTTCAGCTCGGGCGTCTTGTTAGTTAGCCGCATTCTCTTGGAAAAGTAGATATAACTCACAATTTCATCAATGATTTCATCGATCAACCACTGATATGTCCGCAAAGGGCCTGTCTTTAACCGAATGACGTCATCTTTCTCCCCCAACTCGAGCTTTACGAAGTCATTCTCATTAATAGGCAGCTGAGCAGCAGCCCTAACACTTTTTTCAAGTCTAGAAGACATAGCGATGCGCTTGGCGACGCTCATCGTGTGATAGTTTCTTCGTTGGAGAGTGGGATAAGGAGAGAGTGGGGGAGAGGAGAGGAGATGGGGAGAGAGGCGGACTCGGGAAAATGTATACTATTTCAACTGGATGCGCAGTTAGGCCTGGAGATGTGGCATATCCCTATTGGCGATGGTTCCCACGAATTGGGGTCAAAAAGCGTCGTAGACATGTGTCGTAGATTGAGAATGATTCCTGTTCATTCAGATGAGTGCTTTTGTTTCTGACGAGTGGTGAAGGGTGTGGCGTGCTGTCAAACTGTGGCGCAGGGTCGTAGGTATCGAGAAGCCACCGCCGTTATAGCAGCCGCACCCACGTCTCCACTCCTTTGTCTACATTTGGAGTAGCTCTCGACGTCCTTGGCAAAATAGGAGTGAGTGTTTACAGCACAATGTTGAATACTAGGAATAGGTACATGTTTAGATTGATCAAGAGGTAAAACATAAATAGTTTATATATTCGTTCTCTCTGTCTAATAAGGTGGCTCTTCTGTAACGAACCTGCCTTACATCACTAGAGAGGTAAGGGCAGCAACGTCGGGAATTCTTGATTTGCAGGTAACAATAGGACAATCAGCGGAGTGTTGGTTAAGGAGGCTTAAGAGGGCTCCTATCACTATACAGAGAAAGAAGTCTGGATAGTATCTAAATGAGTGAGTGCTATTATAATGAAGTTGATAGCCAAGGAGCCAAACTAAACGAGTGACTAGATACAGGGGGGATCGTGGAATTACGTAAACAAGGAATTGTGTCCCTTTAGGGGCTGGTTGACCTAAAGGATCTGGATCGTAACACCTTCTTGCTGATTGTGTTTGATTCTTTCATATTTCAGATTTCATTGCTGGGTTTTCTCACGCAATGCTTGCCAACTGAGCTCCGCTCGGTTCATTAAACAGCCGCTCAACCAACTGTCCCGCTCCCACCACCTTGTCCGATGGCCTCTTCCATTGAGCTAGGGTCACCATCTCGGATCCAAGACTCGATGCTAGTATCGTTAGACCCAGTGGTCTCGCTTCCACTCTCCCCATTGACAACGGCTTCGTCTTCCTGGATTGGCTTCTCGTCTCCATTAACAACATCTTCATCTCCCTGCGTTGGTTTTTCGTCTCCATTGATAACAACCTCTCTTTCAGACATATCGAACGTTTTGAACCGTCGCTTGTTTATAGGACGTCGTGGTGTATTGTACTTGAAAGACCCAGACGATTGCCAGGTTTGTGCGGTCTCGGACTAGACGTCTTTGTTCTTGATGGGTGATTCGATGTGAACAGCCCTTTCCAAATATAGCATTAATATGATTTTTTTTTTTTTTAAGATTAGTGGCGTACGAAACAAGGGGACTGACTTTTAACGTTACTAGACCATAAGACCTTAGGCTATACAGATGTATAGAGCTAATGTGACAATAGACGCAAGTACAGAGTTCGCCCTGTACTGATGTCTTTGTTGTTCAAAGGGCGATGAAGATATCTGTAATAGGTGCAGGTGAGACGATATGTAACAAGTGAGAGAATCAAGCTATTGATAAAATAGGATTTAACGGAAGCTTGTTAAATAGCAGAGATATTATAATAAGTGAAGGTGAGGGTAAAGATATATTTATACTTTTGAAAGACTACGACAAGTACTAACTGCTTACTAGATTCTAGTTCTAGACAACCTTGAGTCATAGCTTATTGTTGTTTCTCCAGCGAACCAACAGGAACAGAAACGGGCATGATGTTCGTCAGTCATGCTGGCCAACCTCGCTAACGCAAGGCGCCCAACTTGGATAGCCGTCGTATTCCATCAACCTGAGGCGCATACAGGTCTCGGGTTATACACCAGCGGAACTGGCCCGGAAAGATCGTTTCTAAATACAGATAGCTCACATCTCCCTTCATCATCTATGCATAGACAGCCTTAAAGATAGAGAATATGTTACTACGAAGCGCAGTAACCCTGCACAATATCATGTTGACGCAAGGGTTGGAAGTTACGGTGGTTATGCCAGGTCTGCGTTGACTAGGCCATACATGCTCAATCTGTGACATGCGTATAGTCTACCTTCCTATAGCTTCATAATTACTGCTATGTTGCCGTTTGCTTTAGGCGCAACTTCGAGCAGATGTAGTGTATTGAATTAATAGAGCTTCTACATCTCCTTTATGACATTTGTCCTACGAAGCTGATCCAGCTATACACGTGACGAGAAACTAGCCAGCTAAGGCGTCCACTTTAGCAGTCTCGAAGAAATCGATACTAGTAGCCAGAAAGCCGCGCACCATATTTCACAAAGCATAGCCAGGGGTATCTAGTAGAGCTAGTGTCCCTTCTTCCATGAACCAACAGCAATAGGAATAAGCATGCAAGAGGCTCAACAGCTATGCCTGCCAATCTTGCTAATGCAAGCTGTCGAACTTGGACAGGTCTTGCAGCCCAGGAGATCGCTTAACTTAGGTTAGCATACGCAGACTCGAGGCGTCATGCCAGTATGAGACTGTACACCAGCGGGACCGGCCCGGACATATCACTTCTGAGTCCAGATAGTCTACATATGCATTATGCACAAACGGCCTTGGAGGCAGAAGTGATGCTTATTTGAAGCGTATTAATACGCTGCAAGGCAAGGTCGGCACAGGAGTTGGATACTATGGTGACACTTTGATCGAATTCTTACTAAGCCTCTGTCGGCGAGCCTATCTTGATTGCGTAGTGTGTAGTCTGCAATGTATTTAAGGAATAATTATTACAGATTCCACTTAGGTTGAAAACCTCTCTTTAATCTCACGCTATGAATCGATCCAATCTGCCGATAAGGGATGAGTCGCACTCAACGTGAGGCTTAAGTAACAAATGCCAGTAATTTCATCGGCAGTACTTTTCCAACATAATCACATTCTATATTCACTAGGTAAGCTGGAGAGCCTCGAGGATAATACAAACTAGCAAGGATCACAAAAATGGAGTACGAGCAAGGATCACAGGAATGGGGTACGAGCAAGGGTCACAAGAATAGAGTACTAGCAAGGATCACAGGAATGGGTCTCTAATGCTCAGTATACATTCGTATTCGGAAAAAGGTTGCTCCGAATACTCAGAAATAATTTTGCCTAATGATGTTATCGCGATTCAAGTGCGGGGCGATGATTGATTCTTGCTGTTTGTCTGTTGGTAACGGGAGGCGCTACTCTTGTCTGTCATCCACCATGGCGACCGCTAGGTTCACAGAGCGAGCAAATGATACACTGCGGGATATTGGATTCATCGCTGAAGAAGATGCTTCGATAGGAGAGCAAGTTTTAGATATGAAACAAAAAGGGTTCTCTTGTTTATCGGCCGATGGCCTGGACTTTTTGCTACGCAATTTTATCGATGACGAGGTGTGCACAAAGATCATCAACTCATCAGTCGCCGCTAACCTTCATTTTAGCGAATAAAGGAAATCCTCCGTCATTCATTCTCGTCATGCGGTATTGCTCGATACCGAAAATTCCAGAGCGATCCTGGCCATATATTCCAGTTCAGGCGTGGGGGCAAGCGTGCACCTGGTGTGCTGGTTATTCTACTATGGGGCGATGACTCAGAGGTCGCATTCTTTGGTAGTTCACATCAACACGATCTTTCTGGAGTGTCGGCGTCAAATGGTCTCTGGGAAGTGCCCTCGGCGGCGCTAGAGCTCGCTGGTTGTAACAAGAGAACGTCCATTCCTTTCAAGCTTGGTGGATTGTAAGTCTGACCCCTGTCTAGTGACTCTTCTAACCTTTTGTCATAGGACTATCCATGATGCTCGGGTTGCCATAGAGTTCCGGAAGGGGCAGCCCATCGGTTGTGTTTTCACTACAGATGATGTTATGTCTCGATGGTCGAGGATTGTACTTCCAAACAGTTTAGAACTCTCAGACAAGGTTGAGGCTATACGTCGCACTGGAATTGGATTGCACTTTCAATTTGAAGATCCCGACACAAAATAGTCGCCACAAATGTCGGCTCCTTCTGGTTAGATAATTAACATGCGATTTAGACCTCTTTGTCTACCCAATAATCTATAATACCTTGGACATGATACTAAACTCTGTAGCTACCGTTTGTATTATAATTCTGGGGGAAGTATACTGGTTGGAACATTGGTGCGTCGAAAACGTTTGCGGGAATGAAGGTATCATCAAAGAAGAGGGTAGGCGCAAACATATCCACTGATCCGGGAGCTAGCATAGGATCCAACCACTCAAAGGATGTTTGATTGATAGATCGAAGTGCTATTATCTGTTAGAGACGATCTGAATCTGAAACGGGTGGGCAACAGACGCTGCTTATCTGTCTCTGGAACGGATATCAAGTCCATTATATCTGGAAGCTGTCGACTTCTTTTTAGAGTTGGGCGAGGAAGCTCCTCATCCTCTAACGTTCTTTTCTTTGTTGCATTCGCATCGGCAGTATCAAACGGACTAGCGGATACGGACTGCAAGTGTCTTAATTCCGCCTCAGCTTGGTTACGAAGGTCATCACAGGTGTTTGTTATGTAACATCTTTTCGTAGCTGGCATTTTGTCTGGGTCGTGTGCGCGCGTATGTCTGATAAATGTGCTTGCTGTGGTCAGGAATTTGCCACAGAGTAAACACCACTCCTTGCATGATATATCTAATTGAGACTCAGGTTAGTCTGCATCGCATACCTTATGCGATGCGCCTTACGTATCTCAAAATGTCGCAACAGTTCTTTTCGTGATTTGAAGCCTCGGGTACAGTCTTTCCATGGGCATATAGCCTGTGTCACAGTCCCCAACTGCAGATTATCTTCAGTTGAGTGAGTTCCATTCTGTTCAGTCAGCATGGGCGCGCATCTTGTATCTGCCTGGACAGTGTTAGCGAAAGAAAGGTCAAGGTATCAACCACTCACCTGATGCGCGTGCGACATCATCTATATCTGCCCATAGCTTGGGCAAATGATTGCCGTGACATTTAAAGAAGTGGTGGGAAAGATAAAATGCCGAGGGGGGAGCGGAGCGAAGAGCCGACCAAAGGACGCCCGTCCGCCACGACCGAGGGTTAGCAGCCTAATTTGGGTCTTACTAGTGGACTTGGTTGTTGCCCAACGCCCTATAAATGCCCGAAAAAGGCCAGCAGTCTCCAATGTCAACTTCTTACTCAACGACGGCTTAACAGAATCGAGCACAAACTTTCACAATTCATCCGATACACCATGCCTGAAGGTCAATGCGGCGATTGTGGCGGCCACGGCATCAAGGATAATGCCATATGTGGTACCTGTGGAGGGAGGGGGAAATAAACATACCCCTCGTCAGGTATTTCTAAGAATCGAACAATAGTGTCAATGATCCCAAACTAACACAAAGCACAGTCAATGTCATCCGAATCGCTAGCCATTATCGCTTGATTTACTCTGCAACATACAACACTTGAACTCCGCAAGTAGTGCACCCTAACAGCACGACACTCATTTCTATCAACGTCCTACCCTCTGCTCGTATATGGTCTATGGAATGCCAAGAGACAACGCTCATTCGCCGAGATGCGTGGTCATATCAGAAATAAACGAATATCGTTTAAATGCGTTTCCCTTGGTCCATTAGAATCTATTGATATATTACCTAAGCGTCTCAACGCGGGCTATATGCATAACTAGGTAGATGGCCGCGCTAAATGCGAATCATTTCATATTAGACTGTAAGACACCGCTCGGGGAGTGCTCTTTAGGGCAATGCTAGACCTGTGGTTTACTGGCAGTTTCAAAACGCCTAGCTTGGTTTGGCGACCATCTCAGGCCAGTCGTGCACGCAGGTACACTGCGGTTTCCTTGCATCAGCCATCGAATCTCTTCCTTGGGTAGCTGCATAATATGCGCCAGCCTTTGCATCCAATCGCAGCCTTCAAACAGCTAATATCATGCTAATCCACGATTCTCTTCAGATTACATATACATATGTAAAATGATTTGTCTTGTAAATGAAAGGGGAAAAGATGTAATGTTACAAGAGGACCGCCCCATACGTTCTTCTTATCACCTCTAGGGTGCTCGCTATCGGTCTAAGCTATATAACTAGTAATACGCGAGGTCCTTTAAAGACAGTGAGGGCCCATGACAAGCCCGCAGCGATACGACGAGCCCATATCTGCTGATTAGTAACAGGCAGCACTATGCACGCTCAAAAAGTGAATCATGGTGTTGTGCACATGATATCTAGGAATTCGATGATGCGGGAGTGTGCACTGGTACAGAGGGTATATGGTTCTAGCTGCTAAGATTAGCTTGACCAAGTGTTCTGGTTCCTTTCCTCTAAGGCATTGCGCCAGCACCTACTTACAGCATGGCATCTGATTATTACCTGTTGCGGCCGGTGCCCTGCGCAACAGCCAGAACGCGTCTAGGAGCTCGCCTTGGCTGAGGCCACTCGGTCAGCACTACTTTGACCCTTGCTTCTTAGTCGCGTTTTTTTGTGGGGGGGCTTATTGATGTTTACAAAGACTAGTGAATTACAAAACACACGTTGGGCCTATCGATAAGAGTTATACTAGCTCTGAGCTATACTGGTCCGCATCTTTTGCTAGGAATATCTTCAGAATCCACGTGTCGTCGACCTCGCACTACCACGATATGTTCATTATTTTCAGCGACAATCTAATCGAGGTCTCCGCTATAACTGTCAACTCACAGCGGCTTGCTAGGTGCAATTATGAATGTTCTAGTTCCCGCCGAGGCGCCCAAGACGCGACAGAGCCCCCACTACTTCGACGCGAGTCAAGACCGAGATCACGAGTTACTCCTCTGACCTATTGTTTAGATAGTCCTGGCTTGCTTTTTTCCGAGGACTTCTACTTTATCTAATAATTCGTAGTTCAAGTTCAAAACAACGTCCTCGACTCTTGGGTTATAGTATCGAATACTCGATAAATCGAATGACCTGGGTCTATACCACACTCTTTGCACAAGATAGTAGTTGCCTAAGTCGCATTCATGCCCGATGGCATACTGGCCGGAACACTTGCCAGTACCGGTTACTTGCAGATTCGCCCAAGGGAAGGGGAGCATGATCAGGATTACTGGCCCCAACCAAGATTCATGTTCATGCGTGATTGCCGTCTAGGGTTGGAAGTGGCCTGAGTATGGGTCTTTGAAGCAGAGCTGGACATGGGTCTAACGATGACAGCAGCGGCGCATGGCTCACGATAGATCAACCAACAATCCATTTTGCCTAGCGAACCAAGAATTCTACGTGGCGGCCCCTCCACTACCATAGCCGGAGATGAGCCCTTGGTGTCCTTTCAGTGCATGTTTGTGGTGGAGCTAACACCTGCGGTCCTCCTTAGTAGCACACTAGGAGGATCCGTATTCAGGTTATTGTTGAATAACTGGCACTGCATATATTTTACTGCACGTTGTTCCGATACGTCATTTTTTATATACTAGGTTCCAAATAAAATAAATACTAATACTTTTTATTACTACTACAATAGACATAGGCGAGTAAGAAATATAAAAAGGTCGCAGAATTCTGAACAGATATAAAACCCCACTAACGCCTTACTATTGACTAGAAGGCTATGGACTTTAAAATATGATTATTCTATCTCCCCGTATCTTATACCACCAATCATTGGCTCAATGTCGACGTCGTCGAAGCGAAAGGGGGAATGTCCTAGGTGTGGCCATCAAATGAACGAACACGCCGCTAGTAAAGAATCCAAATGCAAGAAATGCAAGCAGTGTTTTGACATATGTCAGTGTGGATACCATGGTATAGAAGGGGAAGATCCAGGAGGGTGGCGGATTTGCTACATACCATGTAATTGTGGAAAGAAGTACTATCCTGACAAAGCGAAAGCGGCGAGAGATCTTCAGCCTCATGAATATAGACCAGAACATGAGGGATATCGACCCCTAGCGACGGACAATGCAAACAGCTCAATCGATTACACCATTCCGAACGACACCGTAGCAGACACAACGGCTTTCTCGGCGGTGGACGATACCACGCATAGCATAGAGAATACATTCTCCTATGGAGAATCATCAGGCCATGTCATGCTTGCCCGATATTCATCAGGAAGCTCCGAGGACCCCCTTGCGTATACCGATGCGGCGGTTCAGATGCCAGTCGTTTCAAGAACCCAGAGGGGAGGTATGCATAGCCGATACGACTCGCAAAGCTCTGAAGATCCACTCGCGATGAATGAGAATCAGCGCGTAGCTCCTTTAGGAGAGATGTTTGCCCGAATGGACATCGGCGGAAGCACATCGGCTCCTGATCCCGATGGTGAGCAATCCGGAGCCGAGGCGATATATGTCGAAACCAAATTCAAGCACGAGACAATCCGCTTTGAGGGTTGTGAGGGCCAGAAATTCAAGACCCAGAGGAGTGATGTTACGGGAACATGTGTGTTGGCGCTAAGGTGGCCAAGGTGGCGGCCCAATGTTCTGCTGACTCTTGCTTCTTTCCCATTTTTCAGTCACGTGACCACTCACCTGGCTCACTGGCTCACGGTGATCCAGGCTCACTGGCTCACGGTGATCCAGGCTATGAGGAGTTCCTGTTACTATTTCTTATGTCTATATAATGATCATGATTTCCTGTATCTAGTCACTCGTTTATTCTAGCTCTCTAGCTATCAATCTCACACTCTTATTTCACTTCATACTTTGAACATCTAAGAGCGACTACTATTCTATCGCGACTAGACTAGTGGTGGGAGTACCAGTAAAACCTCCCTTACGGACCACCTGCTGTTAGTCTTATTGTTACCTGCAAATCAAGAACCCCCGCGTACGTCTTATATATCTTCCGATATATAAGAGGTCCGTAACAAGTGAGTGGAAGGAATTCCATTCAGACGAGGGCCCCTACTTCAAATACACTAGGGATGGCCAAACGTACTGGACCTGGGATTTCCCATCAACCTCTCAGGATCAGGCATCAGGCATCAGGCAGCCAAAGCAAAAGTAGTGACAAACGGAAGTGGAAGGATGGAAAGGGCAAGGGAAAGCAGCAAAAGAAGCGACTATTCTTACAAGGACCTCTCTATAACCTGTTTGTCAGCATTAAATATAACACTGAACAGATTCTATATAACATACCTACTTTTTAACGCATGTCTCCACGATGATCATTCAAGGCCTCTCCAATACTTGAGCCATGGATGAAATTTAGCTCCAGATATAGATGAAATATCTGTGTCTCGATCTCCGCTAATATCTTCTATGCAATAACGTATCATTCGTAGCGTCGATTCTCTCGACGGTGCTAGCTTGATATTGGTATTGTATATCGAGAGTTGATTCAAGCGGTTTAGTTCCAGCTGATCAGGGACGTCTGCGACAAATCTGCCCGTGTCCATCCGGAATCCAAGCTGAGTATCGCGAACTAGACTGTTACCCTTTTTTATCCACCAGACCCAGTGTACGTAGCGCCGGGGAGCTCCACGTTCCAGCCACGGCCAGAGATCCAGTTCAATCGTATCCTTGGCAACATATCCGAAGGGACGCCAAGATAAGAGAGGAGACGTTGTGTCTTGGAGACGGAAATTATAGCGATGCCGCAGGAGGTCCGCCCTCGACACATGATCTAGTGAACATCGAGTCGTGTACATTTCGTCTAAGAATGATTGGGGTGAACCTGTCCACGTAGCTACAGCCGGATCTGGCGTTGCCATAGAGGCGAAGCCCCAACGTTCTTCAAGGGTCTCCAGATACCGAGAAATCCAGTCTAGGACCGTATGATTCCCAAGAAGAAAGACTCCAAGCCACCATATTCCGACACGCGGTCGACGGATGGCAAATACTTTGGCTAGTGTGACCAGGTTTTTAGAGTCAATCATAGGTCTGATCACGCTAAGGATTGAACTTAGCCATGGGCTAACAACATTGCATTCAATATCTGGCTGCCAGAATATGCTCCATAGGACAGATCCTAAGGACCGTGGGTCCATACTTAGTGTCATGTAATATGGAAGGTCAGACACATATTGACGGATGGATTCAAGTTGGCCGTGGTCTCGGGCACGTCTTTTCAGCGTAGGGATAGTGAAGTGTGGTTGAAGGTTAACATGTCGGTAGAATGGAAGGGTTAACGCCGCCAAAAATGCTGCCGTCGCGGGGGGCAAATTTCGGGCTCCACCCTTCTTGGGTCCAAGTCCGTAAAAGACACAAAGCTGAATGAGAAAGTCTGTAGCCTGAGCAGAAGTGGGTGGCAATTCTTTGTTCGAAAATGTTACGGCCTTGTTAGTAGAAATGACAAATTGTACATCGCCAGAGCAGTAGGCAGCCCACGGTGGGAAACCTCCCCCATCAGAGAACCAACCAGGATTTGGGGCGAGGATGGCGCAAAGCCACCTCAGCAGTGCGGGGGATGCGGATGCCCCGAGGCTGAGGACGACATCACCCTGTTGAGCATGGAAAGTCTTCGCAATTTTCGGCAGCAAATAGTGGTGAGAATACCGGACTCTTATACCTTGCAGTTCTAAAAATCGCACTGAGATAATGTACGACCAGCATAACGTGAGAAGCGAGAGACCATCTGGACTGCCGAACGGACGGCCATCTGAGGGAGCAGATCCAAAATATGAGAAGCCTGACTGTATAGATAAACAGCAGTTGATTGGTTTCGAGAAAGAGAGGCAAAAGTGTTTCTGCGAGCCATGAACATATTGTAGATCCCAGTCGTTTGTTTGCGCATCCTCTCCATGATATTCAGGGTCTGGTATATGCCACAATGGTTGTCCAACCAAGACTCCTTTCCTTGGTAGATTTTCTGGAAGCGCAGGGATATCTTGCAACATAATGGAGGGATCCTGAAGCCACATAGGGAAGGAGTTCCGGGGCAGAAACTCAGCTGACTTGAGGAATTGCATCCAAGTCTCCCGGCCTTGGTTGAAAACACGATAAATGTCGGCAGGCTTCGGTATAAGTGGGTCGTTATCGGCACCAGATAGTTCGTCTGGAAGGAAAGACGAAGTTGTTGACGTCGCGGACACGTCGGTATTGCCAGAGGACGTGTCCGCATTGCTCGCAGGTACTATGCTTCGAACACGGTCTGATTCTTTGTGATCCGCTTGAATAACGTGCTTTCCTGTGCGTATCCAATGTTGTATTCGAAAGCGTTGAGGGTCCATCTTGAGCAGAGGCGCGTCAAGTTCTGTGTCTGGTAGAGGGATTGGAGATTGGAAGTATAATGATTGATTAATTGAAACCTACTCGGTTTTGGCCACACTTTCATCCGCGACTATGCCCGGCTGGCAGAGCCAGTCAACCAGCCGACGCGGCCCGGAAATTGATCTGTGCCGCCCCACTTCGCTGTAAATACTGGCTCTCTACTAATGTACAAGTAATTCTATGCTCTTGAGGCGGGTGCCTCTGGCTCTGCATACTGCTTACCTTTAGTCTCCGCCTAGTGCTAGGCTTCGTCTGTTTGTCTCTTGACCCTGAATTGCCCTAGGATCTGCGTCTGTTTTATGAATTTGATGGCCTTGATGGCTGTTTTGCGCCGCCTCCCTCGCTGCTACTTTAGCTTCGTTTCCGTTCTTCACGCTTTCTTGTATCTCTTCTTGCAATTTGGTGGCAGTGCGCTCTATATCATCTTTTATTTCGTATAGTGTAAGTGCTTTGATGTTTGCGTCGTTTTTCACTTCGGTTTGAATAATGTTTAGGGTCTCTTGGATGGATCGGACGTCGGGCATATTCATCGTTTTTGCGACTAAGGATGTCATTCCCAAGATCATCGACTTAACTAGATTAGCTGGTATAGGTTAATCTTATGCTTGTTCTACGAAATAGAGCGCGTCTTGAAGGTATTTGCTTAGATATGTGGCATGCTGGCGTACTTCGGTCGGCCATGTCTGCTGGGGCCACGAGGTCGCCACGGTGCCCTTCAGGCGCACTGGGCGAAGCGCTTTGCACTAGGCTATTCGATTGACCCTTTGAGATGGCGTTCGAGCTCTTAATCGCTGCTGAATTTCAAAAATTTCGTACTCAGCATTGGAGAAGTTTCACCAATGTCAACAATTCATCACATGATCACTAGACGTTTTCCCATAATAACAAGGACGCTCTGATCTTTACACCGTTTACTTCCTTGCGTTACGTCTTGTATCTAGTCTTGACCTATAGTTTGAATACCTATCAAGCCTCACTATTGAGTTATTCGCACGTGAGCCCTCACAACCAGTACGGCTGTGGCACCGTTCCGGTACGATCCCAGACCAGTACGAATTAGACCCGCGTACCAGCACGAGTTGGTTCTTACGATCAGCACAGCTCGCACTAGTACGACGACATAATAATAACCGCAGGGTCACAACACTACGATCAAGAGAGCGAGCATACAAGCCGGGACTGATAGTTATTACTACCCTATTTTTACCGACCACAAACCTAGATATTTTTTTTGAGAACTTTAAATAATGATTGCGATATGCTTGGGAAAGGTATGATTAAGGAGAGGGGGGAGCGCAGGTTTTGATCATCACTTGCAACATTCGTTCGGTTTTTTTTTTCTAAAGCCTAGGAGCTAGCTTTTATCAGATCACTTTACGATATCCCTAGCAAATGTAGGCTATCGTCGCTATTTATCACTTGTTTCTGGCAAGTGTTGACCCGACAGTCTGAAAAAAGGCCTTCGAAGACCTCAGAAAACCTGCTTCCGCAAGAAACGATCTAGATCAAGCTAATGCTGACTTTCGTGCTGGTCTAGCACTAACAATCGGAAAGCACCAGCTGTTGACAATGCAGTATGTTTATTAAAATGCTTCACCCATTCCAATGCCAATTTTTATTAGTCCATCCATTCGGACTAGTATTGAGTACCTAATCGCGTGGAAGGTTGGTGTTTTCGTACCAGTGCTGGAGGTGATATGCACCTTGAAGCATAATGAATGGCCGGATAGATTTACTAACCGAATTGATCCCTCCAACTGCTGTAGCCTACTCCTTATTGTCAGGCTGCACTGTACTATAGATGCAGAGATAATGCCTATCATAAACCCAGTTTCATCGAAGTTCCAATATTGTCATCATGGATGCCGTGTTGTGTTTTTGCACGCGTATAACGCTCAAACCACGCGTTTATTGTTAATTGATTTTCGCATAGATCTCTTTGGAAGTTAGATCCACACGTATAACGTTGTTTGAGCTCTAGGTTGCGTTTGACGAAGTTGCTCGCCCAGAGCCTCCCAACAGCGGTAGCACTACGCGACGTCAGAAGTAAATCGGCCATATCCTTAATAGAAGCGAAGCTAGGGGCATATCCTCGATCATCTAGATCTAGAATATGATCAAGAAGCACCTTTTCCTCAATTGGATCTAGAATATCATCTCAACTTCTTTTATGCGGTAAGGTTTGCTTTAGAGGCATATAAACCCGACAATTGGCATGGGGGGAGACTAATCGACTACAACGACATTTGCTCACCATTTGGCAAGGGTTGGCATACTACAGGAGTGTGGCAGCGCGAAGCTCAAAAGTGGGTTTGGACGTTGGATTTTAACCGAGACCCCGGTATACGCCGCAGAATTATACAACGCCATAAAAACAGCCAGACAGGAGAAGATCATGCAGGCAGAGGTGATGAGACGCACTATAGAAGTGCTGCCAAGTCCAAATCGAGTAGCTGCGCGTGTAGCATATCTGAGTCGCGTTCTACCCCGCGTGGCCCTGCATGACGCTAGGTTGGGTACTAAGGTGAAGGTGCGGGGCAGGCAGTGTCGGAATAGTCAGTATAAAATTATAAACTAACTACCAGCATCCGGCTGATATGAGTCTGGGAAACAGAAAGGTATATGGAGCTTATAATCAAAATAATAATTTAATTAAACTAAAATCATTTTATTAACGGGTGGTGATAAAGAGGTGCGAGAGGTGAAGCTGGAGCAACGCGCAGGGCAGGCCCAGGACAGTTAGAGTGCAGCGGGGTAGCTACTTGTAGGTACCAGAGCGCGGGGCATAAGCTGTAATATCCTACTTCCTTTACATAGCCAGCCAGCTAGCTAGCGCTCCCACACCATCATACACAACACACAACACCATTTCTCCGCATTTCATTCCACGCGCCTGCGCCCGCATCCCCAAAACATATATCTTTTAACGAAAACCACGCGCCTGCCCTTGTTGTTCCCTGCCCCCGAATAATTCTCTCCGACGATTCAACATGGCGTCGTCGCCCTACTCCGCCGGTTCTGAGAGGATTACTGCGAAAGACATGATGGCTGTTGCCAAAGTCTAGGAATGCTTTGAGACGAAGCCAGTTGTACGTTCCTCACTCGCACCCCCCCTCTCCAAGCCCTTTCGCAGTAGCTAATACAGTGTTAGGTCAATTGGGACAAGCTTGCTGCTAAAGCCGGCTTCAAGGACGGTGCCACGGCCAGAGCTCACTACGAACCACTTCTTAATCGCAACCACCCCGATGATGCGCTGGGAAAGAAACTAGGTTCGAAGCGAGCCGAGGCCGAGACCTTTGAGACGGGACATGGAAATACTCGCGATACCGGCAACCGCTTCATGTCCTGCTACTCATCCGACTTCGAGGACGGAGAGGTTTGAACTGCCAGCTCAATATGGAAGATTGGATCATGAGATCTATTGAAGGGGTGCCTCAGAGGATCACCGAGGATCTGTATAGGAGTTTTGTCTCTCGTATATTGTAGATAAATCATGACGAGAATTGTTACACACCCATGGCCTCATTCTAATATCGGAATGCTAGCAATGGCTACAGTGGTTGTAGACTAGTACGGACGTTATAAGATAAGGGCAGCAGTACTTTAGACAGGGAACAAGTTGGAATTCTAATGACACGACAAACTACCCAGAGATACATGAGACTACCCAGACGCACGAAATTCCACCTATTACGCGAAACTCTAGCTAGAGATATGACAAGCCAAGACGGATTATTGCCATTGCAGCCAAGGAGGGCCAGGCCTGCTGAACCAGAACGCTTCTCCCTAAACCAGTCGATATTGTAGGCGACGGTACGGGCAGTGTGCCCGTCTTGGAAGAAACTGTGCCAATTCCCTCCACACTAGCCGCGATTGTAGGTGATGGGATTGGCCGTGTACCCATCTTGAAAGATCTGAAAGAAACTGTACTATTATTCGGCGCCGAGTGTAATGGTGTCGTCTCAGGCAAGATAATCGCGAGGGTGGAAATCACGGGCAGGCTAGTTCTGGGTGATGGGTGACAGGACGGTTCGGTGGTAGTGACGAGAGTGATTTGGGAATTGGTTTTATTGACCGTTTGGGCCACCGATTGAGTCGCTACAAGATTTGGGATGCTTGCATGGCTACCAGACCCCCCGGCGTCCGGTGTGGCATATAGGGGATCGAGACTGAGAGTGGTTTGGGTAGCGGTTGATGATGTCGGAAGCCAGTGGTTGAATTGGGAATTCAGGGAGCCCACACCGGCACTTGTTATGATCTCAACATTGAAATCGACGGTCCCTGCTGCAGAGATCTCCAAGCCTAGGGCTTCGATAATTAGGAGCGCAAAGACAAAGAGCAACATGTCTGTTCTAAATAAGAGAAACGAATACAGAAAAATCCTAGGTAGTATCCTGTCAATAATGGAAAGAATTGTTTTTATTGCAAACATGAAATACTACCAGTTTTATATATGGAATCTGCCTTTGAGAGGAAGTTCATGTTGTGTCCTTTCTATATAGCCCTCAAGGATGTCATAGATAGTGCTACCTATACCTGCGAGTAAGTACACGTACAGAGCTATTTATTTTTCCCTCCCTTTTTTTTTTTTTTTTTTTTTTTTTTTTAACTCAAAGAATCGAAAAAGAGGAAGAGAGAGCGTTGCGCCTAAAGAGTAAGTTAGTTTTCCTAGTTGCCGCGCGAGTTAAAAACATGAAATGAAGAGGGCGGTCTAGCATACCGAGGGTGCTGCTGTTCTCTCTGTGGCCCTACCGTAGTGCTCCCCTAACGAGCTGTGTTTAGTGGGTGCGGCTGCCCCAAGGAAGGCAGGGCTGTCAATACCTGAACTAAATCACGCTTACTTGGCAGAGGAGGGGAGAGCGCGCGCTTCCATGAATGTGGGGTGCTTGCAATTGGGCAGACCGCGCGGCAATGGTACTTTTCAAAACTGTATGTTCAGAAGCACTTCCTGTATTTCTCTTTTTCATTTTCATTTTCATTTTCTTATCAAGGGGGGAAACATGTATGACAATTGGATTCAATGGCGACATGGTTTAACAATCACTATATAAGTAGGTCTGTATTAAGGAATACATAAGCCGGAGCCCGTCTGAATCACTAGCTAACAAACCACGAAATTGGAACCGTAGATCAAAGTCAAAATGGTCGACTCGATGGATATTGATTCGGAAATTATTCAACTACCAATACAGTCAAAACCCACCAACCCTACAGAAGTCACCAAACTCGTTCATCGCATAGTACGCCAAGACCTGAACACAACATCCGAAGTATTCTGGGAAGTCTTTGAGTTCTGTGTACAAACTAATAAGCTCTGGCCTAACGATGGTATTGATACATGCAATGATCCATCTGTAACAAATAGCATTCGAAATCTTGACAGTATCATTACCGACGCGACTATCAGTGATTGGAAGAGACGCATTGCTTATATGCGGCTCGCCGAACTTTTCGACCGCCTTGTACAGCCCGTCAAAGCAGACCGGAAACGTAGGCGACTCGAAGCGAAGCCTGGCTCCAAAGTCCCCGGGTCTGCGTATTACGTATTCCAACGAGCCGTCAAGAGGCAAGCAACCAATGCGGAGATTCGGAAAAATGTCAGGACTGGCAAACGATACCAGACGTTACTAAAAGGTTCCCCCCTTCTTTCGATTGCTTACTGCAATAATGCCGACAAGATGATGTGAGTCATAAAAGTTAAATACGGACAGTTTTTATCCTAACTAAACCTAGTCGCGACTTCTCTGTAACGCCAAAGATATTAGAGAGACTGGGAAAAGCCGCAGTGGAAACGGTCCTCGCCCAAATAAGTGATGCCTCGCCCAATTTCCAGCAGCTCATCGCAAAAGCCGTTTCCGAGCAGTACAACGCAAAACAAATGAGGGATGCCTTTAAGGAATTTATTGCCGATCCGCTTCGACTACAACAATATAACGAGGTAGGCTACAGCAATATGTAATGAGCGGGGTTTACGGTACTACAGGCGATGGTGGGATAAGACAGGCATGATTCATCATGATCCGAAACTAGCAATACTCAATACAAGATGAGTGATGTTTAATCTGTAATGCACGATACAGGATGAGCAATGAGTGATGAGACAGGCGTGATTCATCGTGATCCGAAACTAGTAATACTCAATATAAGATGGGTGATGTTTGATCCGTAATATACGATGGACGATGGGCGATGACTGATGTTCGATGAATGAGGGTTAATGATTAGAAATGCGAGATGCGTGATGACTACTGGGGACTTGCAACAGTTGATACGGGATGAGTGATGAGGTCATGCGTGATATAAAGGATCTAGTGGAGAAGTCCCAAGCCTCTCATCGTGCAATATGCAATCAAGCGTGCTTTATGATTAATAGGGTAATTGCACGTCTTGAAACCAGATAAGTCTCGAGGTTGCCAGCTTGGTACAAAATGATGGTTGGCAAATGTGCCTGTGTCTCGCCAATAGCCGACATCACCCAAGATTCTAAGATCTTTAGAAACTGCATGTAGTATTCGAACAGAAAATTGTCATCGCAGCCCACTCCTTGAATAGAGAGGGAAAGAGGATGCATGTTATTACACCGGGGAGTAAGACTATACGGGCTCCGTCCCGGCCACCAGAGTGTCCGGCATCCACCGAGCAAGATCCGCCCTGTGAGGGTGCCGAACAAAAGCGTGCTACTTTCATCACAGGCATCCCCGTTGGCCCACAACAATCTCTGATATCAGTGACAGCCCAGGCTATTGGTTCCTTTATTTAGTTCTATTTATAACGAAAAAAATAAACAGATGGAGCATTCGTTTACTAGCAAATGAAATCAAGCCTATAAGCGTCTAGTATTGTTCCCGGAGTCACGATAAAGGTAGTCTCCGGCAAGGTGGGGCGGCACGTCGGCGCCGGCGGTGCTCATAGGCATTGTTGCTGCGCCGGGCGTGATCTACTGTCTCTCCGCACTCCTTGTCGGCCTACTTATACCCACCGTAGACGGGAGGTTCATGATCATTCAATCGCCGAGCTCCCTCATTCAGCTAACATGTTACTGACTTTACCAGAGGAGATTCTTTTAAAAATACTTTGGTGCGTCCGGCGTCTCCCGCACTTTCTGGGGTATACTATGAAACGCGATATATTATCCTGTCGACTTGTTTGCAGAAGACTATCTCGCGTCGGAGAAGACATCGTTTTCGAAGATATCATATTAGCCCCAGATCGTCGCGGCTTCCAGGCATTTCTCGACTTGTCAAGTTCCTCTCTTCGCCACAAACTCAGGGATCTGCGTTGCTTCTTCGAGGTGTTCGATCCACGGCTGACTACATCTATTGATCTCTTCGCAGCTGAGGTCAAGCGGTTGCAACCCCGCCGATTCTCCTCAACTATGATCTCGGATGGTTCAGAAGATCTGCGGAGTGATTTCGAGGCATATCTAGAGGGCGTTTGCAGGCAGACCCTCCTTGAACAGGGCATGTCAGATACACCCATTTTCGCCCTCGCCCTAAGTCGACTAGAGAACCTCCAAAGTGTCACGCTATCACAGACATATGAACATAGTCGCCACAACGAGCCAGATATCGGCGAATATGAGCCACCAGACGTCACACTATCTCCTGTCGGACATAAATTTTTTGAGGCACTAATCGACGCCCTCTCGCAACGCCAAGGGCATATCGAAGACCTCACACTCGGATGTCTCTCTGAGGAATATTACCCGTCCATGGATGCTCCTAGTCTTGTTGGTGTAATACGGAGGCTCAATCCAGCGTCATACCGAAGGTACCAGGAAGCCTTTAGGAACTTGAAGCGCTTGGCGATTGCGTTGCCATGGACAATGGGCGAAAATAAAGAGCTGAACTATTCTGGGTTGTCAGCGCCTATACGCTCCGCAACAGCACTTGAAGGTCTGTGCCTGACTTTTGACTGCGAGACTCTTGACTTTCTTCCAATCGACTTCATATTGTCTATTCATGCGCCAAACCTCTCTACTCTCATCTTGGAGAATGTAACTTTCCAGGAACCGAGGCATCTACTCGTCCTTCTCCGGGTACATGCAAGCAACCTGGCGATATCTTCATTTGTCTTGCCTTGTACTAGAACTAGGCTCTTGGCAACGAGTACTTTTCGAGATGCGGAGTTTCTTAAGCCTCGAGTCGTGTACTATAGGTGGCTTCTGTGTCGGAACTGAGGGGACTAGCGAGGATATATGTCCAACGGAGCAATCATGCCAATTTTATCAAGCCGTCGAGGCTTTTGTATGCCGAAAGATTGACGAGGATCCATTTCAGTTGCTGCAGGCATCAACGCCACCATAGTGACATTTTATAACCACTATTTCTCTACGACTTACAGTCGTGTGTTTAGAAAGAAGTAGTATGCAGGGGTAAACATCCCAAGCATTTACTTTGTCTCCATGCACTGGAGCATCTTATTGGATATGTTTAAATAACGGGTTCTGGCAGGGATAGCATACGAGATGGGGGAGGTAATGGGCACGAAACTGTTGCCTACCGATGTATGTCAAAGCCCTGCTACGTTCCAGCCAGTTATCTCTCCCAAACCTTGAGTCAACCAGTGATTCATTCACCTTGCCCTACGTCTCCAAACATGCGCACACCCTCTTCGAGCCATCGGCCTGATAGCTAGCTCATAGACGTTTTCCAAAGATATGAGAAGATGCTAGTTAGGTATCAAGTTTGTACAAGTAGGGTTGATAATAAAGAGAGGGTTAATCCGTTTCAATTAGGATAAGGCGGGGTCGATATTCTAGGTCCTGCTAGGGCATCCATGTACCTATAGTGCTCCCCTAACGAATCGTGCTTAGTGACGTGCTTAGTGAGAACACAAGCGAGCCGCTTAGCGTCCTACCTACTGCCACCCCTCTTCCTGCAACGTTCTTCAGAACTCTCAGCAACTGAGTGACAGTCTGTCCTATAACAAGCACAGTATTACTATATTCGGACCGTATCTACTACTCTGGCACAGCTCAACAAGTGTCAGGCTTGTTGTATTCGGTCCTTCGGCATGGCAGCCCTCCGGCTGTGGCTTTTCAGGAAATGGACAGCTAGTTTTTAGAATACAAGAAGATGTAGAGGAAAGGGAGGCTTCAGACAGATGCCGCAGATTGGTGTGCAAGCCAAGCTTCTCATATGGCAGCTGATCTGTAATCGCAACTAACACGTATTCACGGCTCTCAATCTTGAGACGGTAGACAGAGTCATAGGTTTGAACTCTCCCAGTGCTGCAAACTCGCCATTGGTTATCTCTGGCTTCCGACTGCTGTCTAGTAGTGATGCGGGAGAGATGTAGCGAACGTCCAGGCTTCTCCTTCCATGATCTCGTCGTAATGACTAAGAACATCCGAGACCTGTCCCTCGGGCAGTTCATCTAGATCTCCGGTAAGATTAATAATCTCCTGGGTCTTTACATTAGTCGGACGCTGTCTTCACATTGTGGCTTGGCATGAATTGGAGAGGTAAGTTGAGAGACGGGGCAAACTAATTGTGGGCCAATCAATTAAGGGTGTATTGTGTTGTGTTGTTCTCGGAGCGCCTCTTCAAAAACGCAATGCACAGCGGCGCCTATTTCACCGACTTCCCGGGACTCGTACAGGGCTGGAAACGAAGTTTTAAGTTCCGCGCCGGCGCCTACACCGAGACTACTTGACCCGCACACCAGATGAGGCAGCTTGATGCTTGAAATAGCATGACCCGGGCGCTTCACGACGGTCCCCCCGGGCGCCGAAAGAAGTGGAGCTACGTATACGGTCCTTGAACGCCGGACCCTTCCGCACAGATCGACACCTAGAGCTATGTATTTTTATCGAGCCATCTGGAGGTCGGGTGCGCAGATAGCAAAAGTGTATATATCCTCACTCTGCCCTCATAGTTTTATTCATCCCAACACCATATCTGACAGAACTAGAGCTATAACTAGACCCGCCATGCCATTCACTACTATTACCCAAGTTGGCCACCCTTCAAAGCAGCTCGAGATGTTTAAGCAGTACGATTATCAAGTCGCTACCAAAGCTATATACGCTGACACGGTGTCTCTAGATTTGGGTCGAAGCCTATTCGATTTGTTGTCGGTAAAGAGAGGGAAGAGTTTTACCTCCATCCTAACTTGCTGTCTCGAATGTCATCATCGCTCGATGCCCTGGTCCGCGATAGCATAAGAGAATCCCCGCTGAGCAGTCGACTGGGAAGATGTTAATAGTTCTGTTTTCCTATGTTTTGTTCAATTCGCGTACACGGGTAATTACTCTAGCGAGATGCCCACCGAACCAGACGCTGTGTCACCTAGGCCCCTCAAGGAATATTCTAGCGACGCATTCGCGCTGCCGTATTCTTTAACATCTTACAACTCCGCCGCGAGAAACTGGAGAGGGATGTTTGATACCTGCCCTCACGAAGGTGGCGGGGTGGCACGCCGGCTTGATTACACCAGGTGCGACTGCGGGCCATCGGAGGCGACAAAACACTACATCTCAACGTTCTTGTCCCAATACTGTCGCTCCGTGGACATAAGTCCAAACATTGCTCGGCACCAAGGGACTGGATCAGTAGAGCATCTAATTTGTCATGTCCAGATGTGGACTATCGCAAACAAGTATGCTGTGGACTCGCTGATGGACAAGGCGTTGTCTGAATTGGCACTCGGGTTGGCGGATTGGCTAATTTCGGCCTTTGCGTTCGTCTCTCAATTCGAAAAGTTGATCAATTATATCTATACAGTTACATCTGGTTCTTGCCAGCTACGAGATGTTGTAGCAAGTTTCGCGACTTGTGTGAGTACTGATGGCATTGGGGTGGTTTTCGAAACTGATGCCGCTGCCGATGTCGAAGGCGGTCCTGAACTCACCCACCGTTTTTAGCTCGTCCATGATGGCCGTGACCGGGTCTTCCACACCAACATGCATAGAGTACTCCAGCGTCTTCTCGTCCTTGATCGGACGCAGCGATACCCTTCTCCCTAGACCAGCCAAGAAACTTCGATTCTCGAAAGCGCGGCGTTCGGGAGAGAAGGTCGCGTAGAGCCCCCCAAAAGTCGTATTTTGTTCCTGCAGAAAGTCGGGCCATGGCTTGAGGCTCGTTGGGCAATACTTGTTTCGGGGGTTGGTGATCGGGCCTCGCGAGGTCAGCGCTTTGTTCGTTTCTACCTTGAGCTGGGAGAAAACAAGCTCATGGCAGGCGGTAATGTATTCGTCTAATGATGTCGGCCGTCTATGCTCTTCTGACTCGTCGGCGCGTTGCCTCTCTCTGCTTCCTCGGCGCGTTGCTGTTCTTCTCGTCGGCTTCTCTCTGCTTGCCTAGCACGGTTCTCCGCATCTCGCAGCTGCGCCTCCAATTCTGCTAGTCTATTTGATTCCTCCATTTATCCTTTACAACGATAAGTATTACAGATAGCAAAAAGTATGAACAGGAGAATTAGAGACTAATAGTACCATAGCCAAAGTAAAGGGTCCTGGCAAGACGCAGGGTTGTTGGTTGCCATGGGTAACTGCGCTAAACTACCTAAGGCTAAGTAAGGTAGGTAAGTAAGTAGGTGCCCAAGCCCACTATGGGGCAGACCTACACAGAAACCACCAAGCCGGGAAAAGCAGTTTACTAATGAATGGAAATCGCCGCCTTCGGTTCATGAGCTACTGGCTTGATTCATTACCACTCTTCGCTAGAAGGTCCTCTTTTAACCGTCAACTTTCTCAGTGTTAGACTGTGGGATTCATGATATAGCCCTATGGCATATTTTATATCCACTGCGGAGTAGAGAGAAAAAATTCTTAAGAACAATATACATCATCAACTGTGGTGTCTGACGGGTTGGGTATACCCTGCTCACCCCCTGGTGCATTAAACCCGGAGCCAATCCATCCAAATTAACCCATTAATTCTGACACTTATTTCCACTACTAATCACCACTACTTAGGAGGGCGACCACGCCTAGAAAGATTTGGGGAGAAGCTGGGTCTGCGAAGGACTCGATCCGTAGTGAAAGTATCAGCACGCGACAGAACAATCAGCGTATCATCAAAAGTGCTGTGTTGATTGAGCGTGAGCTGTCTGTGCCAAATCCCCGAAAAACGTACTTCAGGTCGTCGCATAATGGCAAGATATCCTATCGAGTGCAGGGTCTGCTCCGAGGATGTTCGATCAAACGAGGACCATCTGAGGCACTATTTGCAACACCAGGTAGGACGTTCATGGTTCAGTCGTAAACTCTCTAACATGGCGCAGTCTCAAATCACTTTATTGGTTCAAGATCTGTTCGGACGAGAACGTAATGAAGCTTGCGAACCCAACGCTGCCATCAATGGCGAATCACGTTACAGGACGGGAGACCTCATAAGCCAAGGTCAAGAAGGTGACTATCAAACGCGTACCCAGTATCAAATACATGGTGCAAAGCAGCCAAGGAAGTTCCAATGCCCTGAAGGAGGTTGTAAAGGGGAATTTAGCACCCCCCAAAAGCTCGTTCGGCACCGCTTCACCCGTATGGCACCTTGGTTTCTATACTCAATTAATAAGGCTCAACACTAATAAATTTTGAGACAGATTACGATTGGAATCGAGCTTGTAACTATTGCTTCGATACATTTACAAAAGCGAGCGCATTCATACAACATGCGTGTGGTGCAAAACAACCAAAACAGGAGCAGATACATGACCGGGAAAAGCAGGTCGAGATTATTCTCGGCTTAAACATCACTGATGGCAAACCAGTCCGGCGAGGAAAACGCATAAAAGCCGGAAATCTGACCGCTTCTACTCAGGCTTCGATCTATACTACACAGGCTATACAAGAGATGCCATTATTAGCGGCCGGTTCTGCCTCTTCTACCCAGACTTTAATCGACACTTTTCGGACTACGCAAGGCATGCCATCGTTAGAGGTGGACCCTGGCAAACCTAGTGCTTCGACAAATGTCAATGGGGATACTCAGAACCATATATCATTGTGGGAGCAATTAGCCCCATGGCCGGGAGACTGGGCATGGAATAAATAGCACGATGAAACGGGTATGGCGACGTAAATGTGCATTCATCGCGCACTTCAGTTCAAGATCAAGATCTAGGCATTGCAATCAACACTCTGGTTAAGGCCGGCTGAGTTACCGAGTTGCTGGCATGATGTTGGCAACGGCACCTCGGAAAGTATGTAGCCGGGCTTGTTTTGTATTACAGAGTCATCTGGCATCTCTAGGCACACCAGCCGCCCTTTCCTCTCTATCTTTCCGTCTTCCAACCACGAATGAGCGGCCGGACATCGCTTGTTGTGCAACTCGTGGGCTCGCTAGCAGTCTATTACATGTAAGAAGAGGCGATAGCAATTGGGTTGGTGATCTTACATGCCACCTTCCTTCATTATGAACTCCTTCACGGGGTAGTCCGAGAGAACGGCGTCTTCGAGAGCATAATTGCCATCGCCGTGGTAAATTCCATCTGTCTCCAGTCTGCAAGAGCCGGCACAGCACCGCCATTTCGAGTGCGGGCCTAGTAGGCAGACGGTCAGGTCATTGTCTGCTCTCGGATCTTTCTTCTTAACCCAGTTATAGAAACCTTTGGGGGTTGTGCCCCATGGGATTCGGAGAGGCAGCTCGGTTGGGTAACGGTCGATGATGCTCTGGATACGCTACTCTGGTAAGTATAAGTGCGCAAAGTCGGCTGAAGTCCACTTACGGAGTCCTCCCTGAGCGCTGGTGTGTAGTGTAGCTTGACCTCGGGATTCCTGAAATCGCCAGTGTTATATAGCTCATCGACACGCTGTCCGATCTCTTTGTTCTCTTGGTAGAAAAATCCGTGGTCCTCGAAGAAGCGCCATGTGTCATCCGCAGATACAAGTAGGGAAATCTGATTTGTTTCAAAGAGATCTGCTGTGAAGCCTGACGAAGCCATGAGGTTATTCCTAGCACTCGCAGCAGCGATAATAGTTTGACGTCATGCAGAAGATTTTCTAAAGGTGTGGCGCAGCTCTGCCACTAGATTTTGACTTGGGCTCGGCCGTTCTTACTATCCGATATGCATATAAGTGAGAAAGCTTGTGATGAAGATACATATTCCACGCGACAAGCTTTCCCACATATATCTCCTTGCTAATAGTACCCAATCTTCATTTGACTCCCAACACGCAATCTCCTCTACAAAATCTAAGCTCCAAAGTATGCCGCACACATCATTCCACAGGTGGATGACTAATTTGATCATAGGTTATAGAGCTAACAACTACGATGCCTGGCTGCGCCAACTGCGATAATGGGAAAACCCCTGAAGGGACAAACTGCACTCTATGCAACCCAGGAGGCAAATAAAACCGCATGGAAGACAAGTCCCGGAGGTCTAGCATAGCTAGCAACCATGGAAAAAGACATGGGGATTTGCATAGGAGTAGCATCAGAGTGAATAATTCACAGTTCTTGTCCTGTTCCTAAAATCTGGGATGTGTCCCCAGGCGAACGAGAGTTGCTGATTCCCGATACATGAAATGGTCTTAATGGTCTAAATGGTCTTAATGGTCTAAATGGTCTAAATGGTCTAAATGGTCTAAATGGTCTAAATGGTCATCTCTCTGCCTCGTGACGCAGGGAGTGGGGAATACGATCTGTGCAGTGCAGCCGGGGTACTTACAACACACGACAAAGTAACTGATTATTTAGTTCGCATCCAGGCTACCTTTGGATTAGCGGTGTGGTTGCAATGCATATCCTAGTCGCGATCTTTTCCGGTGCGTCGCGTCGAATTCTAGGCATTGCTCAAATCGCCGACCATCTCGATTCCTTCGTAGTAATGTTCTCAGTTTACAGAAATGACTATCCAGAGGTGGTTGTTGCAGCGCTCATGACCCATTCAGCTAACTGTGCTCATGGTTGAAGAGTACGATCGAGTTCGCGATGCCAGCGGGTCGCGTAGCCCCTTTCTGAACCCGGTAGTGTTTTAACCCTTGATGCCGGATAAGGATCGCACCTGGGGTGATCGATAATATAGCAATATGGAGGCAATGGGGAAGTGGGCTAGTCAGGATTATTTGTCCGCTACCATGCCGGAAGTTGTCCCCGGAAGGCTACCTCAGCTAATTCAAGACCTTAGGTTGAAGTGCCGCCGCCATTCAAGGGCGAGGCTGCATCTGAGATCCCCGCACATAGCCCATGGGTGCTAGGTTTATACACATCGCTTAGATTAAGCTATCCGTCTCGTGTTGGGGCCAAGGTATTGTTAGCAACCGCCCAATTTTTGAGCTCACCGTTATTTTTCAGAATGGGAAAGCAAAAAAGGCCTAAAGTACGCACGATACAGTGCCCGCCGGGTCTAGGAACGGTACATCGATGAACACATGGAGGATAATTGAATTCCTTACAATGCGTTACAGGACAAAAATCAAAATAAGTCACCGGATTCCCGGGCTGGATATTCTTGCAATGTAGCGCTGTTGAAAACATGAGTTGTTAAATATCCTGCTATTGTTATGTCTTAGAACCAATTTTAAAAATTGATAATCTATTTAATTGGACTATCGGGCTCATTTGTCAAACCACCTATGACCATAGCAATGTTAAATCTGCAGAGAAGTTGTCTACATGCGTGATTGGATATTTCGCATTATTGGTAATCAGACAACTCGAACGACTATGTGTCTAAGAGTGCAACACCAACAAAAGTCCCCCACACTACTAGACCAGACGAAGATAACGCAATGAAGACAAATAAAACACTGATACAGCAGAAGTCCACTGGCCAAGGCATTCACTTTCCTCGGCTAATATGCACGGCATACTAAGACTAGGTCCCAGGATCGTGACATTTACGCACATCGATAGATAGCGTATATCAAATAGATATCTATAACCCGGACAGCTAATCTGTCTTAGACTAGTGGTGCTACAACCAGGATACCTATATCAGCTTTCGTTCTTGTTTTTGCTCTAGCCGGGCCTCCTCCACGTTAAAAGCTAAGGACTCATGGCATCATCGATATCATGAGCGCCGGATGGGTCTTTGAAGAGAGGCGCTAGCTGATCCCATCGCAGCTATCTAGGCACCATTGTGATTATCCACTCCAACTGCCTCAGGTGGCTGTTAATCTTGAATATTAATAATGCGTAGGCAGGAATCTAGCCTGTGTACGGTTTGGTTATCAGCGTGTATTATAAGTTTGGGACTGCATATGCTTGTTGTTTTGCTTCCTCCTACTAACCGGTTGCCTCGTTGGTCATTTTTGAATATCCTTTGTCTTTTCCCCGGCTTACGATAAACAACATGCCCAACACGAGCCTCGTAGAGCTAAGTATATTGCTTGCTCTATCTACCATTAATGTAACGGCGGTTCTGGTCTTTGCTGCTATAGCAATCTTCGGGCGAAGACTTGGTTCGAACCTGCTCGGCTCACGGGTAACTGCCATCTTATGGATTAGTCGACTCACCCTTCAATCTGGTGTCACAGTAACAGCTACCCTGTGTTATTGCGCAGTAATAACTCCCAGGCGCAGCCATGCCGTCTTTACCTTTGGTATTGTTGTCAACGTTGTTACTGACGTATGTACATTCAGTTTAACCAGCCATTATTGCTAATCAATGTATAGTGGATAAGACAAGCAGAACTCTTTGGCCCTACTCTAGGTGTCCCTTTGACAAAAATGCGATTTATTCCTGGATTATTAGCACTCTCTTATATAGGATCTCTCGCACCAGACCTATTCCTACTGCTTGGTCAGTGGCCGGAAATCGCATTGATTGTTGTCTGCATCCTACACCGGCTATCGATTGCCGCCATCGTACCGATTTACCGTCTATTCTACCAACATACACCTATACCATGGCTTTGGGTGGCTGGAAATATTTTGGGCGCGACCGCCCTGTTTGGTGCTCTAGGACTCAACTCACTCGGCTGTCGGCTTGTAAGTTTATACATGTCTTAATAGCACATTTTGACTGATAATTTTAGTATCTATATGCCGTATCCTCGGCATTTGAAATTGGTTTTGGCATTGCTATTATTCTCGCAAAGTACCAAAACAGCACAATGACAACGCTCTTTAACAGTCGGCCACCCTTGGATAACAACAGAGAAATGCTTTCCGAGTCACAGTCAAAACCGGGATCGCGTTTTAGTGTGGACAGTGAAAAGCCTTCTTCACGTTGGGATTTCTGGAAGGGTCGGTAATCAGTCTCTAGAACGTTCTGTAGATACATCCTTGCCCTGTGTTATTTAGGAGGCGGTGTTTAGCCTTGCGTGCTCTAATGGATCTGGTTGATTTGTTAGATCTAACAGATCATGAAGTCTCTGATGTCTTCATACGCCTCATTTCCTTTTTCTATATAATCTTGATATCTCCTACTAGTCGTTTAGTTTAGTTCCTTAGCCATCAACTTCACTTTATTATGAGACTCGCTCATTTGACTACTATCCAGACGTTTATCCCTGTGTAGTGGTTGGAGCTTCCCTCAAGCCTCCTGTACTAGCATTACCTTACCCAGGAGAACACACTGATTCAACAGCCTCAAGGTTCGATCGAACTGGCGCGCAACGCTGTCCCTTCCATGCATGAAGAACGATGCGCTGCCGAGACCCTCCCTCTAAATGAAACAGCAGCCCGATCATCCGTCCTACGTGGCTGTCGGGAAGAGTATACCGGTACATTTGAGGTCGATCAGAAACCACACACACGCACTGTAGGTGAAAGATGGTCTTGAAAACAAAGGTTTGCGTTATAGCGCGCTCGGTGGGTATGCCTCAACCTCGCCATCTCGGCGTGTTTCCAGGGCATGTGCGTTGGCTACGAGGATACTTGGCTACGGGGTTCTGATTATCCAGGGGTTAAGCAAGCAAACTAACATACTGTTGGGCTCTGCAGAGGCGGTGCTAGTTTGAACAAGCGGTCAGGTTTTGCACAATAGAGGGCTATGACACAGAATCCCTGTAAATTTGTCAACCAGGGAGCAAGTACGTAACTTGTGCTCAACATCTGGTTTGCCAACATTAGATCAAACTCCACCGAACTTGATGCAACTATCCCTGTTAGGTGTGCCTCGTATATCATATATGCTATCCATATCCAGAAACGATCCTTCCGGGCCAGTTCTCCAGTGTATGATCCCGGACAGGTATATGTCGTGGAGCCCTCAGCCATGCGCAGTACTGGGATCTACAAAAGTTGTTGTTACCACAGGTGCCAACTGCGTATTCAGGGCAGTAAAGGAGCATGGATAAATTTAGACCCAGAACTCTGCTGCATGACTTGTGGTGACTTATTCGGAAGCCCTTGTGTGACAGCAGTTTTCGGATGCAGGGGACTTAACTGTTTATTATATTTGGTGGATCGTCCGGAATACTACATCTAGAAGACGTTAGAGCGATAGCAGATAATTGGCTCAAGTAGCTTGGATTTATAGTAGCCTAAACCCCGAGAGCTCAGTCGCGCGACGCTTTCATACTTACGTGACCTAATCTTTTGATGACAGATATATACCTGGGCTCGAATTCTAAAAGCTAGGCTGAAGCCTCTTGTACCAATGTCTACCTAGAGAATAACTGTGTTTTATTTTACTATCGAGCTTGTCGGAGGCCTAGTTCGTGGTGGCATGCATGGCTCTTGTTATAGGTCTATTTCAGCCTCATATTACGATCAACAGTGGAACGAGGTTCATTTTGTTGCCTTGTCCTAGTGTTGGAAAATCCTGGTCGATACAGATCACTAGGGCGGCGACTGAGACCTGACTACGTGGTTCGTTCCGGCTGTTACGATATTCGTTCATCTGGTATTAAGCGCCATTCTCCTGAGAGTGAACGGGTTGTGCGTACCGTCTAAGTGGTTCGCATGCTCCGCCCAAGACTCTTTAGTTACATTATTATGCATCCTGGTTGAATGCTTCTCGGTTCCCTATGAGGCCAAGGGGCTGCTCAATATAAAGCTATCTATCTTTTAGGCTTGCTGATACTTTGATCGTCCAGCTCTACCGAATCTCACTAGTGTTTATAGCTTTATCATAACCTTCAATACCTTTTGTTTTGTTGTGACACGCTATACACAAGCAAGGTCAACACTAAACACTTGTCCAACAATACTTCACCCTGTTGCTAAACAAATTGTCAGGGCCCCTAATGCAGTCAAACCTACATGTTATGAGACAGCGTCGTGACCATACAGCTATAGAGTGGGAAAACATAAAGCAGACGATCATCTCTTTTTACAACGCGCAGCAAATACCGATAGAAGAAATAATCAAAATCATAGAAACAGACTTTAACTTCAAAAAACGGCATGTGTAAATCGCTAGCTCTGCCTTTGGAGAGACACCGCTAATAGGGAATATAGCCGACGCCAACTTTCCAACAAATTTAAAAAATGGAGAGTTCACAACTATGAGAAACGTCAGAAACCGTACTCGGAACACCAAAGTGGGAACTATGAGATCGATGACCCCTATTCAGCTGGGATTAGCGATAGTGATATGACCATCGATAATGATACAGAATCCCAATCGATCAGATGCTCAGTGCTATCAAGGCAGCGCAGAAGCTCTCTCTCTCCGACCGCATGCAACATGACGACTAGTCTCCTGGACTCTCAAGATACAAGTCCTGTACTCTCACAGGCAACACATTACCAACAGGCCGTTGACTCCCGGCCTAAGGCGAATGACTACCCAACGGTCTTCAAATGCAAACATTCGGGGCAGCCCTGTCTCCACTCTCGAACCGAAAGGCCACATCTCCCTCAAAGTCTTCAAGCAGGAGAGATATACTTGGTTCAGTTCCGTGGCGACGAACTGTGGTATGAAGCCGTTTTACTCCCACTAGGTGATTTTACCGATATAGGAATGGTTGGATGCATTGACTGTTTTACCCAGTTCTTCTCGGCAGAACCCATTCCTGAATGCTATAAATTAGAGAACGATAGAACTATCGTGGATTGGAATGATGGCTATGAAGAGGGAGGTGATTATGTTGGAGAAAGACAATATCTGGTCATGTATCTGGACGAGGAGGGTCTTCAAGTGCCACCAGCAACCGACCCATTCGCGTTTCCACGCAGTCAGGTGTACGACTGGATACCCAGGGATAAAATCAGACTCTTCAGGGTAGAAGGGCAGGACGAAACGGCCAACAGCGGGATCAATATTCAACGTTGGCGTGAACGATTCAACATTACAATACGGCGGGCTGAAGATCGTGCCGCGAGAGAACAATCGGAGGGGACAGGGACTATACCATTCGATAACCCTAAACAAATTGCTGTTAGGGCACTAGAGCTTTGGGAGTCAGCACAGCAGAAGAACCCCACGCCTGAGAAACTTGCAACCAAGATGTGCCCTTATTCCGGCTGCAGCGAAGAGTTTGAGCGAGCTTGTGACCTTACAGAACACGAATTCAAGGCTCATTTTTGTCCATGGGAGTGTAATTATCCCGGCTGCGGCCAAAGATTTGGGAAACGTGCGAAGCTTAAAAAACACGAAAAGGTCCATTCTCATCTATCGAAGCGTCTGGTTCTCATCGCTCCAAGAGAGGGGCTAAATGATGGGGTTTTGAGATTGAGAAGGCTCGGCGAATGGCCTGCGAATGACAGCAGTGGCGAGGGCGGAGATGGCGACGAGCGAGAGGATAAAGAAGAGGATGGAGAAGACGAAGATGACAACGGCAACAATGGCAATGGCGACTCGAGTAACGAACGAACCCAAGTCTTACTTCCAAGGTCTCCAAGCCCGGCTGACATGATGACCAATTTTCAAGATTCTCAAAACGTAAGTAAAACACTGCTACTCGAACAACATGTTATAAACAATCCGTTGACTCCAATCCAAGGCGAATGGCTTTAAAACTAAAGAAGATTATGCTTTGAAAGAACAACCGGGGGAAACAGAAAATAAACAATATAACATTTGTGAACAGATAGCTATTGAGGCATTGGAGGAGATGAGAAAGCTGAATTCTATTCCGCTTTGCTTCTGAGATTGAGGTCACATTGCCTATAGTATACCGTGCTGCAGATATCTTTCTCATGTCCAATTCAATAACGGATTATAAAATATCAATTGGTTCGCTATTAATTGGGCTCTTTTTATAATACCTAACTGGAAAGCCGTTTTTTTCAGCTTCTATTTAAGTCTCAATTAACGGTATAGTAAAGTCTAGCATTCGTTGTCCTGCTTTCTTTTATCGCCCGGGAGGTCGAAGCGGACATGCTTTAGTAGTCTGTCTTGCATGGCGATCTTTTTATTGTGAGCGGCAATCTTTACATTGCCCCGAAGCTGTCTTATAATTTCTTGTTTTATTATGTCCTCTCGCTGTTGCGTAATATCCTTTGTTACGATCTGACCGAGTCCTGATCTCGCTTGTGTAACTTGCGTGGTGCGTATAAGCGGGTGCTGCATCACTTCGCTGCCCATATAGTCGCTTGTTTGCGCATGCTCATATATCTCAACTTGCCAACCCGAGCAACAACACGGACCTTCGAACGGCACATCATTACTCAGGGGTCGCCAGAGACAACTATAATAATGAGTGCATGTATTGAAGAGCTGTATTAAAATCATAGGATAAAGCGGATCCGTTCGATTGATTTTACGTGGAGAAGGCCAGACGGCACGCGAGATCCTTCTAATATTTGTTATTCTTGGTATTGTACCGCTTGTCCCTAAGTTATCTATTTAATATTATAAAAATTTGCGCATGTGGAAATAAGGGGTATACTGACCAGAAGACATGATTGTAATAACTATTCTTGATAATTAGCATCTGATATTAGGCCTTACACGGGGGGATATTTATTCTTTTCAGCTTGGTCTTTTGATATATGTCTTATGCCTAGGTTTAGGCCGGAATCCTGGATGATGGGTTTATTATGAGCCGAGAACCCGGGATGTTGTGGCGACCCTTTAAATCTGTTGTGCCTTTCGACTAAGCGTAAGACTGCACGGCAGAGTGTCGTATGGCCATGAGACGGGAATTGCTCTGTCGTGGTAAATCAAGGGCGGTACTGTGCAATAATCACTAAGAGGTGGTCGTCACCAGAGTACTACTCTATGTCTGATTTCAAGAACTGGATATAAGCTTAGATGGAATAGTAAAACCAACTAAAGACTGGGTACGCAGAAAAGCTCTATAATTCGCTGTTGCAATAATATAATGCGTTAAGGAAATAGCATACAAAGGGATATACTAAACAGCGTCGAAGAAAAATATAATAGTTCTTCAAGTGTACACAAACTCTACCTATCCTACCCGACCCCTTTCGAGCTTTTGCGCAATGCCCACCACTATGTACTAGACGGGAGTGCGTACGGCCACTTCAACAAGCTCATGCTCGAAAAAATTCGACGTCAAGCGACACGTCTCTTTCGAGTAGGCGCCGCATAGCTTTGAAGGCTTTCTTGCCTGAACTAACACGTATACGCTTGATGCGGGTTCTGGTATTTGCTGGTATTATACCAGGCCTTAGGCTGTTCGCCGACCGAGGCGATTCTGAGCTGGAGTCGGAGGAATGGTCGGTGCAGATGGTAGATAAAGGCCCGCTGTGTTTTCTGGATTTAGTAATGTCATCCGGTCCAAAGCGGTCGCTGATGGGAAGATTGACCCCGAAGCGGTCTAAGAGGCCCTTCTCAGGCTCAAACGAGAATGTTCTCCCCCTGTGACAAGGGCTCTTGTAGAGGACTTGGAACTTAGTCATAATTCATTAATAATTGACTAGGGGTCTCAAGGTCCTTTTGATTCCTAGGTTTCTCTCCTTTTCTCCTAGGAATCTTCAGGCCTTATATAGACGAAGGGAAGTCCTAGGTATCAGAGGATGGTAATAGAAGAGATTGCCCACGTGCTATCCCCTACTGACAGGGGCGGTTGCTCTACGGCATAGGTCAGAGATGAGTTCACCCTAAACAAGCCCTTCTTCTGTCCCACAAACTGCCTTCCTTTCCAGCACTGGCCAAGGCATCCACTGTCAGCAATCTGCTTTTACCTATACTGTGACTTATATATTTGTTATAGATTTTAGTGCATTGCTGTTTACAGACCGATAAACGGCCCTACTAATTATCAAAGACTCAATAAATGCTGCCTAGGTCGAAGTGGCAGGCGGGAATAGCGAAATGGCTTCACACTTGGCCATGCCATAATTTTTAAAAATAACCACTACGCCAAAAGGTAGTTGTAGGTGCCCCCTTATTAAGGGCTATATTCTGACAATAATATATTAACATAAATATGTTTGAGCTGATAATATATTACCGTTGGATACAGAGCGGTCGCTTATTATTTGTTTTGTTTCTTTCTTCTATAATCAATATCATGTCATGAAATTCCTCCCTTGAACAATTAATCCGGCTCTTCCTTACTCAAGCCTACGTCTCTTTCTAAGGGGCTCCAGCTCATCGTCTTCAAACGGAGCCTTCCTTCGCGAGCGCGTAATCCTTCCCTGGCCAATAAATGGGCCGCTTGGCACGGTCAGTGAGGAGAATCGCTTAGCTCTAGCCCGAGGTGCGCGTAGAGACCGCAGCATGGGAAGCTGGGGGGACGGTAAAGTCAAGGGCGAGACGGCTTCGGAGAACGTATCAAGTGTCGTCGAGACTGACAAGCTAGGGCTGGGCGGGGGCGGATCGGTTAAGGGAGGAGGGGAGGATTCATCTCGAGGAAAACCGAACGGGGCGCTGTCAGGGCTAGTGCTGAGGCGCTGCCCTAGATCGCGATCGAGCAAGTCAGAACATTCCCAATGGCCGTTGTCAAGCTGGGCACCCTCTACCCAACCCCGCGCCTCATCGAGGTGAGGCTGGCTGTCTAGCCCATGCCCGAGCCGTCCTATGGCCTGGACAGGCAGAGGCATGGTCTTGACACTGTATGTGCTGTTCCCCACATCGAATTGTAATCTGACGTAGTTCCTGTCAAACTCCGAAGGCTCGACGTTGGTTTGGATCGAGACCAAAGGCGTTCGGAGCTGGCCGAAGCACATGGCGGTAGAAAACGTCATGGAGATCCTCTCGTAATTGGCGGCATCTACTGATCGGAAAAGTGTAAGAGGTTCTGCACTGCGGAACCACTTGTCGATTACGCCTTGCTCGTTGGTGAATGACTCGAACTTGGTAGGAGTGCTGTCACCACAGCGCGAACAGTCCAGGGCGACATACATGCTTGAGAGCCCAACGCCATCAGAATCGACAGCAGCACAGGTGACCGGTTGGAAGGCAGGCATTGTATAATGAACAACTTGAAAAGGGGATATTTTGGTCTTGTTCTATAGCGTGGGTAGTTTGTTGTATAGCGACGTTGTTAGGTGACAGAGAAGTCTGGACGCCGGTCTCCCGACATTGGTATTCGAAGGCATCGGACAGAGCACCGACGACGGGACGCCTCTACCATCATCTGGTCATCTTGGCATGGCCCAACGCGCTTCAGCAACTCTTCTGTTATACCAAGTTACTGTATGTCCCTATACCCTGTAGCTCGGCTAGAGAGTCTATCATGAAGTTGCAATTAGCGGATGTGGCGATGGAGACTATTCACCTGTAAGAGTAAGTGTAAGCAGCCTTTTGAAAGTGCCAGGCAGCTACTTGCCGATATCAGAGATCAACACCCAATCTACCATCATTCACATTACCAACAGCAGGAGGACTGTAACATCGCGCCATTAGAACGCGTGTGAACCAACAGCGAATACAGAAGAGTAAAGAGTCGGCGAGTAGTTCGGAAGACTTACATGTTACATCTATACGGTAATCCCGGAGGGTGGGGGGAGGGGCACAGGGATTGGCTCCTAAGGCACGTCGCATGCCATTGTAACAAAGTCATTCAAGGGCTAGATCAACTTTGGGGCGTCTCTTACTAGATTGCGAACGTAGGGCCTGTCTTGCTGACCACTTGACAGCTCGTGATTGTCTTCGAAACCTGATATTTGAAATGTAGGGAGACGCCTTATTGTTGGTTTCTCATACAGGATGAATCCTCCTGACCACTTTCTAACTCTGAATTACCCCTGCTATAATGCCTAGTTGAGCCGATCGCAGCTAACTGCAGCCAACACAAAAAGCCGGAATCTGGGAAAATTATGGCAATCAACCAACAGCGAAGGATCAGCCGACTCTATAGTTTGTCCACAAATCACCCCATTGTGGGGACAAGTCTGTCTCCCTAGAAGAAGCTAGCAACCCGGTTCTTTCGATCATGGTGGTAAGACACAAAGAACTAAATATCCAGACTTGGCTTAGCCCTAGTAGTAAGCACTTTACAGATACAGCTACGGTCTGCCGAATAGTGAAGTGCATTGCCAACTAGGATCAGCTCTATTCACTAATACCAGCTCTTTATGTTCTAGCAAGCGAGGCACTCTGGAACCACAATCTCGATAAAATAACACTTTTGATTGGTCCCGGGAATCTGGGTCGTCACGCCGCTAATTGATCACAATGCGAAGACATTCACCGTTATCGTGTTTGGTCTCTGGGCATTGTTGTGGCATGTTTTCTCCCTTAACACATGCCGATGGATATAATAGGCATCCTGACCCTGTAAAAACTTTGCGAGTTAGCACGGAGGGGTTCCTACTTCGTCTCGGAAAGACGACTACGACACCGAGAGACTGGGTTGAACTCTCTATATAGTCTTCGCGGTCCTTTTTTCGGTCTGAAATCACACCGAATGCACAAAGTGCTGCTCTAACGCTAGATACAACAGGTATAAAAGTATCACTGGATTTTAGCTTCACTTGAAAATATGTGTTGATGCTTATTTAATAACTTGTGTAAAGTCCCTTAATATATATGCAATCCTTTTACTAATTGTTCTTATGGTACTACGATGGACGTAATCTCAACTGAACTAGTGATAGAGATTATGGCTTACTTGGCCGGTCGCGATCTGCAGAGCTTCCGCTTGGTTAGTTGGCGTTTTGCCATAGTCGGCTTCCCCACACTAGCTCGTCATTTACGTGTTTCGAACGCTGTGAGTTGTCTGCGAGAGTTCTACGGCTTTTTGGCAACTGTTCCCACGCAATATACGAAGACCCTTGCCATTCAGCATAGCCGATGGCCTATGTTTGCCCGAAATGATTGGGAAACACATCCTTTGCTTAGATATGAGAGGATCGTACATCCACCGTCCTCCCCAACTAGTACCTCACATGTCAATATTACTCTGGCGTATAACGGGTTTTTGGAGAGGGAGGAGAGAAGGGATGATGAATCGACAATGGACATAATCGCCAGAATCCTAAGCCGCCTTCCTGCACTTACCCACATAACGTTCGAGACCTTGCATACTTGGGGTCAGGTACCTAAGCGCCTCACACCTATTTTAAATAGAACAATGAACCGCATGGTACCATGCGTTATCAGGTCGCTCCATAAAAGTCCTAAGGTGAAGTCCCTTGGCTTTCGCGGGAAAACTCCACAGGCGGTTTTACACAGGTTCCCGCTCCCTTCAACCGTCACAACCTTTCGAATCATATCTCTTGTGGGGGGACCATTGGCCCGAGACAGTACTGCTCTTTCAATACCAAGTCAGCCCAGACTAAGGGTTTTAGAAGTGAGCTGCCCTGCGCGACGTCGACCAGTTTCTTTTATACATTCGCTACCAAATTTGGAGTCACTCTCCTTAAAAGGATGCGTGGTCACAGAGGAGCTGCTGGTTGAACAGAGTACCGAGCCCGCCTTGCGGAAATTGGCGTTATCAAATCTGACATTATCGAACGGCACTTGGGAGTCATTCTTATTTCGATTTAGGGCACTTGGTCCCCGGCTGACACTAGAGCTGGACGGAATGTTCGATAGTTATGAACAACCAAGTTGGGACATGTGTTTTCACCCTAGGTCGAGGTCAACGCATATGCTAAATAGATTCCTGCAGTACAAAACGCCATGGCCCTACTAGAGGAGACCAGGAACGAGGATACACCCAAATAGTGTGATGCTATCATTGTGCGATCAAGTTGGTAATGGCTATGCATATTATCTGCAACGAACGCAACGAGCTACTAGACAACTATGTCTTATTGTACTCCTGCGTCTATGTCAGCTCAAGGAAGAGAGATTTGTCCTGTGTGTCTATGGGAGGTCGAAATGGTTGGCAGGCCTATCTCATCGAACAACTTCAGTCTTGTGCTTGACCCAGCTCTCCCTAAGCAACTAACAAGGAGAGAGTCCTTAGAAAGTAATAATCCCACGTTGATATGGTTTAGAGTTGCTGAAAAGAACTGGACTTTAGATGGGGAGGGGATTAAGGAAGGGGACAAATAGTCAGACAACCTGACATAGATACGGGACCGCAGGTCTCCTAGCACCGATTGTGAAGACCGTCACAGCTACACGTGGCCAATGATAGATAAGAAGACTACGCCCCCCGAAATTGCATAGGTTTGGAGAGGTCAAGAGGGCCCGATATATATGTAGACGAAACTAATAACGAGGTATTGGGAACCAACAGGTAGAGGGGAGACGGCGGCAGTACTAGAGCTATCCGTATCTTCTTTTCTGACGAGAATTTTATTGCAGAGTAAGATACAATGAAGCTAAGCTACGTATTATCTCCTATTGCTAAGGAGTGGTAATATAGGAATTGGTTAATAAGAATAGAGCATATGTTGATGAAAAAGAATTAAAGACATATAAGCCTAGAAGAGGAGTTAAAGCAATTCAGAATGCCTATTCTTTTATACTAATATTTATTACACCTAAATTAAACTGGGTTGGTAAACAGAAAATATAAACTTCTTTATTACTAGACTGCTTGTTATATTAATACTGCCACTGCCGCTTTTAAAATGGCCATGGAATCTTGCTATCCATAAAGCCCTGCAATAAGCTTAACGACGCGCTGGTAACACAAAACTGTGAACATAACCCGTTATAGCCATCAAATATACCTCTAAGCTCTAGACTTGGCTGATGGGATAGCGCCTTCATTCGAGATAAACATGACGCCCAAGTGCCTGTCGCAAGTGTTATGTTGGACAGATGCATTCGACGCAAGGTCAGAGTAGAATATAGAGACACTAGTGACTCTTCTTGCATGACGCATCCTTGGAGGGAGAGAGCCTGCAATTCTGGTAGTGGACTCGGAAAGAGAACCCATCTTGGGCGCGAAGGGCAGTTTACCTCCAGGACTTTCAAGCTGGCGTGACCCGGTATCGAGAGCGGCTTGTTGCTCGGGGCAAGTGGCTCCCCAACAAGTGATTTGATCCGAAGAGTCGAGATGGTTATGGGGAGAGGGCATTCTAGCAGGACCGCCTGCGGGGTTTTCCCACGAATGTCAAGTGTATGAATGCTAGGGCTTCTGTGAAGCGAATTAATGACGCATCGCACCATGCGGTTCATTGTTGTATTGAAGGTGGGCGAGGTCCAGGGGTTGGGCTCCGGTACTCGATCCCAAACTTGTAAAGTCTCGATAGTCACGGTGAGCAGATTAGGCAGTCTGCTAAGGATTTCTGCGACAATTTCCAAGTCGGCATAGTATCTCCTCCTATTCTCCTCCGATAGAAATTCTTGGTATTCTTGTAAAACAGCAGAAGCCGAGCTATCAGGACCAGAAAGGCCTGAGCGTGGCACTGTTTGAAGTAAGGGGTGGGTCTGCCATTCGTCCTGGGAGAAAGTGGGCCATTTACTATGATAGACCGTAAGGGTGTGAATATAGTCCGTAGGAATGGTCTTTAAGAATTGGCTGAAATTACGTAAACAAGTTGCTGTGTTTAACACCCGCAACTGACGGGCCACTATGGGAAGACCGGTCCTAGCGCAATGGCGACTGGCTAGTCGGAATTGAGCCAAGTCGATAGTTGGCAACAAGGCCGCGATATTAATCATAATCTCATCGGGCATTGTTTCCATATTTGCAATATAATCGTAAGAAAACAATAGAGAGCGAAATGATTTTTTAATAATATAGTATTAAAAATATAAAGTAAAAATAAAATATACAAAATAAATAAATAAATAATAATCATTTAAAAATTTTTTTTTAAAAAAATATAAAATAGAAATTTAAATAAAGAAATATAATTAAAAATTAATTATTTAAAAATATATCTTAAATTAAATATTTTAATTATAATAAAAATATATTATGAAATATTATATTATTTAAAAAAATAAAAAATAAAAGAATTATTAAAAGAAAATATAAATAATAAAAATATAAAGAAATAAAATAAATAAATATTAATTAAAAAATAATATATTTTTAAAATAAAAACATAGAATTATTATTTTAAATTAAATAAATAACTTTATATTTAATAAAATAAAATATTAAATTTATAAAAAATTAAAAGAAAATATTAATATTATTTAGAAATTAAATAATATTATAAACTTTATATATATTTTTTAAAATATATATAATATTTATAAAGGTTTTTAATTTATAATTAATAATAGAATTAATAATAAATAATTTATTATATTTTTATTATTATATTAAATATTATTAAAAATAATAATTCTTTTAAATATTTAAAAATATAAACTAATATTATAAAATAAACTAAAAAAATGGCTAGTTAAATAAACTAAAATTAAAGAAAAACTATATATTAAAAATTTAAAGGTATACTATAATCTAGAAAATAAAAGGTTATATAACTAGTTATATAATAAATAAAAAAATAAAAAAACTATTTTATGATCTATAAAAAAAATAAATAAAAACTTCTTTATATAAATTTATTATTTTTATATTTAATTATTTATTTAATATATTTTTTTAATTATTAATTTATTATAGACCTCTTTTATATTAGAAGATATATACAACGTGCACAGGGGTTCTTGATTTATAGGTAATAATAAGACTAACAGCAGGTAGTCTGTAAGGGAGGTTTGTGTTACGGACCTCTTATATATCGGAAGATATATAAGACGTACGCGGGGGTTCTTGATTTGCAGGTAACAATAAGACTAACAGCAGGTGGTCCGTAAGGGAGGTTTTACTGGTACTCCCACCACTAGTCTAGTCGCGATAGAATAGTAGTCGCTCTTAGATGTTCAAAGTATGAAGTGAAATAAGAGTGTGAGATTGATAGCTAGAGAGCTAGAATAAACGAGTGACTAGATACAGGAAATCATGATCATTATATAGACATAGGAAATACGCTTTGTCAGGGCGTAAACGGCCCAGGATCGACGAGGTCGCCGTCGACAGTATCGATCCAAGGTGGGATCGATAGAGTCGCTGTCGACCGCATCGATCCAGTCAGGATCGATGGGATCGATGTCGACCGGAGCGACGGAGTCGCAGCCAACCCCCTTATGCAGTAAGCGGGGTCCGCATAAACGTTAATAATGGAAGAACGAGTGTAAGAGCCTAATGTGTGCTAGGCCTCTTCTTGGGCCACCCCTCTTCGTAACAGTTTGCTGGTACTCTTACCGCTATGCTTGATGCCGTTAAGTATAATAGTTACTCTTGAGTATATATAAATATAAAAATAAAATTCAAAATAAAATTAATAACTAAAAAACTAAACTAAATAAATAATTAAATATAAAAGAGTTATAAGATTATATAAATATAGAAAATATAATAAAACAAGGCTTACCTCTTCTGGTAATCTAAGGCTTACTAGCTTACTATTATAATCTAGTAATCTAAGGCTTACTGGCTTATTTATTTATTTACGTGACCTGTGTTAATTATGGCCTTCCTTTTCTATATCTGGCCTAGTATCTCCTTCTTTCCACGCCTGGCCTGTCGAACTGGCCACCCCTTCTGTTGGTTCATAATACTATCCTTCTCCCTCTAGAATTATTATCCCAATAATAAAAGGTGAGTATATATTTTGCTTTTTATTTTTTATTTTTATATCCCCCTCTTTTTCCTATTATTTATAATATCTAGTTATATTAAAAAGTATTTATAATCTTTAAAAATTAAATAATAACTTATTTTAATATTTTTAATTAATAAAAAAAGATCTAAAATTATATTATATTTTTTATATAAATTAAAAAAATAGAAATATAAAATAATAAATAATATTTTTTATTATACAAAAATATATATATTATAATTAATTATATAATAATTTTAAGGTTTATATTATTATTATTTATAAATTTATTAAAAAGTTTAATTTGTTAGCTAAAAAGAAATATTAAATAAAATAATAACTTTTTAAAACTTTTATTTATTTTAATAATATATATTATTAGCGTACCTTTTATTAAAATAAAGGCGTATGCCTTATTAACCAAGGCCTCTGCTTACTAGACGAGCTGGAGCACTAGGATCGTAATAAGTCCGAGGTGGTCGCTAAAGCGCAAGCTGCCAGAGTTATTAGCATTATTAATTAAAATATTATTAACTTTTAAGAGGTTAACCCTTAATTTTTAGTTTTAGGCGATCAGGGTATTAATAATAAAATTAATTTATAATAATTATAATAAATTTCAAATATTTCCTAAGTTTTTAAATATTATTAATATATAAATATTTTTTTTATTTAATAGAATATTTAATTCTTTTTAACCTTATAAATATTTTAATTATTTTTTATTTTAAGCTAGGTTTTTATTAATATATTCTTTAATATTAGTTTAAATAATAAAATATAAAAAATAAAATAAATTTATATATTTTTTAATAATAATAATCTATAATTAATTAATAAAATAATTTTTTTAATTTAATAAAAACCAAGTTTTTTAAAATCTAATTTATTATTAGGTTATTTTATTTTAATTTATAAAATTTTTAAAATTATATCTTATTTTTAATATAATAAATAAACTTTTTCTTTTTTTACTAAAATTAGTTGTTTAATTTTTTTTTATTATAATATTATAATATTTATTATTAAAAGTCTTTCCTATTTTTAAATAATAGCTAGTTATTTATAAACTATTTTATAAAATAATATATTTATATTTTTATTAATTAATATATTATAAATAATTTATATAATTAATAATAATTTTATTTAATTATTTTATTAATAATTAATATAATTTTAAAAATATTATTAAAAGTTTAGTTTAATCTTTTTATTTATTTATTTATTTAAAAATAATAAATAATTAAAAACTTAAGTTTAATATTTAATTATTTTAAAAAGCTTATTTTAAACTTAAATATAAAAGATTTATTATAATTAGAAATAATTCTTTTTAATATTTTATATTTATTTAAATATTAATAAATAAAAGTATATATAAACTATTTAATAATTATATTATTTTTAAATAATAAAAAATAATTTAATAATAGAATCTTCAATAATTATATATTATATTTATTTAGGTATTTATATTGGTTATAATATCTTATAAAGCTTATATTGTAAAGCCTTAGCTTTATTATAAATATTATGATCTTTTATTATAATGTTACGAAGAGGGGTGGCCCAAGAAGAGGCCTAGCACACATTACGCTCTTACACTCGTTCTTCCATTATTAACGTTTATGCGGACCCCGCTTACTGCATAAGGGGGTTGGCTGCGACTCCGTCGCTCCGGTCGACATCGATCCCATCGATCCTGACTGGATCGATGCGGTCGACAGCGACTCTATCGATCCCATCTTGGATCGATACTGTCGACGGCGACCTCGTCGATCCTGGGCCGTTTACGCCCTGACAAAGCGTATTTCCTATGTCTATATAATGATCATGATTTCCTGTATCTAGTCGCTCGTTTATTCTAGTTCTCCAGCTATCAATCTCATCTCAATTTCTATTGACGACTACTACTCTATTGCGACTAGACTAGTGGTGGGAGTACCAGCAAACCTCCCTTACGGACCACCTGCTGTTAGTCTTATTGTTACCTGCAAATCAAGAACCCCCGCGTACGTCTTATATATCTTTCGATATATAAGAGGTCCGTAACATATAAACTTAACTATTTTTTATAATCCTGTGAAATTATATTTTTTTTATAACTATTATACGGTCTTGGTTATTCCTTGGTGTTTATATAACAAATATTTATAAAAGTCCTTAATAAACTTGTTTTGTAGGGCCTCCGGTATATAGATCTTTTGTTTATATATTAGCTTATTATTTTCTGATCTTTTCTGCTTGCGTAGTTCTGCTAGCTCTTTTAGATTATATGCTTATTAAAGCTGTATATTTAAAAGACTTTTAAAAATAGTTTAAATCTTCAAGCTTTTATTCTATTGGAAATATAATATTTAAATATTTTATTTTAGAACTTTAAATCCTTTTTAACCTTATTAATTAAATATATTAGCTTAAATTTCTTTTTCTTTTTTTAATATTATATATTTTAAAATTAGATTTTAAAAAAAAAACTATTTAATTTTTATATTGCTTAATAATCTCTTGTATAATTATAAATTTTAATTAGTTTTATTATTCTTATAAAAATAATTCCTATTTTTTAAATATTATAATAATTATAAAAAGTTCTTTATTATAAATAAAATAATATAATATTATATCTTTTAATATTTTTAAATAATAAATTATTAAATACTATTTTTTATTATTTTTAAATTATTTAAATATTCTTATAATCACTTTATTTAAGGTATTTATTTTAAGCTTTTTTTTTATTAGATTTAATAACCTAACCACCGGGTTAGAGGTTATTCTAAGTTTTAATTTTTCGAAAGCTTTTTATGCTTTTTTTAAAATTAAAAAGGTTTTTTTTTTATATTCTTTTATTATATACTTTATAAAATATTATATTATATTTTTAAAGTTCTTAATAAATACATAAATATAGTTAAAAAATCCTAAAACTTGTTTAATATTTATAATTATAATCAGGTCTAAGATTTTTTAATTATATATTATATTAATCTTTAATAACTATATCCTTATCTGTCCAGGTATAATTATAAATCTTAAAAAGTTGATCTTTTATATATATTATACATACTTTTTTAGGTTTAACTATAGTCCGGCCTTTTAGAGTATTCCTAGTACTAGAACTATATATTCTTTATATTCTTTGAGTATATTTGAGTAGATTAAAGTATTGTCTAGATAAATAAATATAAATTTATTTATGAATTATTATAATATTATTATTATTATATATTAAAAGCTGGCTGGTATATTCTTGTTACGAAGAGGGGTGGCCCAAGAGAAGGCCTAGCGCGCGTTGCGCTCTCACACTCGTTCTCCCATTATTAATGCTTATACGGACCCCGCTTACTGCATAAGGGGGTTGGCTGCGACTCCGTCGCTCCGGTCGATATTGATCCCGTCGATCCTGACTGGATTAATATAGTCGACAGCGACTTTATCGATCCCATCTCGGATCGATGCTGTCGACAACGACCTCGTCGATCCTGGGCCGTCTGTCCCCTGACAAAGCGTATTTCCTATATCTATATAATCTCATGACTCTCCTGTATTTAGTCACTCGTTTAGTTTAGTTCCTCAGCTATCAATCTCTACCTCTTAGTTCTTCTTCTAAGCGACTACTATTCTATTGCGACTAGACTAGTGGTGGGAGTACCAGCAAACCTCCCTTACGGACCACCTGCTGTTAGTCTTATTGTTACCTGCAAATCAAGAACCCCCGCGTACGTCTTATATATCTTTCGATATATAAGAGGTCTGTAACAGCTATATTTTAGACCTGGCTATAAGAACTTTTTTATAATTATTTAAATTTATTAATAATATTGGCTTAATATTATTAATAGTTTTTTATTTTTAGTTAAACTATTTTTTAGAATTATATATTATATAATCCTAATTATTATTATAATATATATATTTTTTTATAATTTATTTTAAAGATTATTTAATTTCTAGATAATATTTATATATTTTCTTTTTAATTTTTTATAAATCGAGCACTTTATTTTATTAGGTATAAAACTACTTGTTTAGTTTAGAATAGCAACCTTATTGTTACGGACCTCTTATATATCGAAAGATATATAAGACGTACGTGAAATGGGTTCTTGATTTGCAGGTAACAATAAGACTTACAGCAGGTGGTCCGTAAGGGAGGTTTGCTGGTACTCCCACCACTAGTCTAGTCGCAATAGAGTAGTAGTCGTCAATAGAAATTGAGATGAGATTGATAGCTGGAGAACTAGAATAAACGAGTGACTAGAGCTAGAAACATCAGACTTATATAGGAAACCCCATTCTCCCCTTTGTCTTTGGATCGCAGGATAGCTCTCCTATCCTCCTATCCATCACGTGACTAATCATGTGACTTCCTATCTTCTGGGCCGTGGCCCGCCTCCAATCTTCTTAGCGTATGGCTTTCCCCCCCTTGGTCTGCCCAGCTGGTCGTTTTCCTGGTCTACTTCGTAACACTTATACTCCTGTTCTGAGGATATATTATTTTCTGGTTGATTTTTATTTTTTTTGTCCTTTTGGACTTTTACTACCTGTATTCTTTTTTTAGGCTAAGAAATCTTTTTTTTAATAGCCTTTTTTATTATTCTTTTTTTTATAATCAAAATATTTAACTTAAGATATATAAGACGTACGCGGGGGTTCTTCATTTGCAGGTAACAATAAGACTAACAGCAGGTGGTCCGTAAGGGAGGTTTGCTGGTACTCCCACCACTAGTCTAGTCGCAATAGAGTAGTGTCAGATATAAGTGATGGCATGTAACGTTGGGTTGATTGATTGTATTGATCCTGTGTGTTGTATGTGTCAAGTAGACGCGACTAGTAGGCTACGCGGAATTTGTATGAGGGCCCCTGTCTCCTGGACATGGGTCTACCCTTAGATACCCGTTAGTCAGATATTCTGGCTTAAGATATAACCCCTTATATCTGACAAGTAGTAGTCGTCAATAGAAATTGAGATGAGATTGATAGCTGAGGAACTAAACTAAACGAGTGACTAAATACAGGAGAGTCATGAGATTATATAGACATAGGAAATACGCTTTGTCAGGGCGCAGACGGCCCAGGATCGACGAGGTCGCCGTCGACAGTATCGATCCAAGATGGGATCGATAGAGTCGCTGTCGACAGTATCGATCCAGTCAGGATCGACGGGATCGATGTCGACCGGAGCGACGGAGTCGCAGCCAACCCCCTTATGCAGTAAGCGGGGTCCGTATAAGCATTAATATTGGGAAAACGAGTGTGAGAGCGCAACGCGCGCTAGGCCTTCTCTTGGGCCACCCCTCTTCGTAACAATATTATAAATTAATAAAAAAATAATTAATTTACTAAATTAAATATAAAAAAAAATTATAATTAATATAAATTATATAACAAATTAATAAATTTTAAATTACCGGTAAAAAAAATAAACTTTATTTTTTTATATTTAATTATTTATTTAATTTAATTTTTTAATTCTTAATTTTATTTTAATATTTAGTTTATATTTTTAAATATTCAAGAATAAGTATTATTTTTAATAATATTAAGTATATCAGTAGAAATATTAGCAAACCTCTTTTATAGACTATCTGCTGTTAGTCCTATTATTACCTGCAAATTAAGAATCCCCGCGTATATTATATATGTTCTACGGATATATATAAGGTCCGTAACAGATATTTATTTATGGTATGACCAAAGAACTCTTCAATACAACTTGACCATTGCAATCTCCCTGAAGTGAGATAGGCCTCGGGTGTAGTATTCGTGAAAACGATCGTGTCCGTGATTCGGTAAGTGAAAGCCGCCGGTCCCGATGAATCCTTTCTTTCTATGTCCTGGTCGACAAACTGGACATTGACCTGAGCATTATCCAAGGTTCCGGTACCCGTACTGTAGAGTAGATCGACACCATCATTCCCGGTCACAGTTACGGACAATCCATACAAATACTCGGCTACCGCCGCAACCCAACAGGCCCCATAACCCCCTTGGATGGTGGTTGACTGGTGCTCTTTACTAAGTACACGAGATAAGGCTACAAGGGCTTGTGCTAAGTGTTGATGGGATGGGATTGTCAGAGATGGAAGTGTAGAAAGCGACAATCTCCGGACGCCCTCAAAATGTACGGGTAATTTTGTAGCGGGTAGCACCCCAGAACAACCCCTCGTCACCATCAACCATTCGTGTATAGAAGGAGTAAGCGACTCGGGCGCTTTAAATTCTGGCGCCAGATGATACATGAGCTCAGCTGTAAACTCGTCGCCAAATGTTTCTGATGCGGCTGCTGCGACAGCCAGGAGACTGAGTCCTTCGACTGTCGTGGACAAAGTCCGAACGAAGCTCTGAATGCCGAATCCGATCAGTAAGGCTTGGCCAATGTCTTATAAGCCCTCAGTCAACTTGAAGCATCCTGAGCATCATTGCGCCCAGAGGCGGATAGGGAATGGTTTTTTGTGATTGCCTGGCCGACCACGACTGTCAAAGTGCTTACGCCGGCTGACATGTAGCGCTGGAGGGCTTCGACAATAAACGAAACATTAGTCTTCTCAGCCGAGTGAGCCTTGTTGGCTAAATGTGCTTGCAGTTCGCGCGAGTTGTCCCTGCACGACGATCCTCTTTCTGACTGAATTTCAAATAGCTAGGAGGCAAACTATGCTCTTTTATCCCAGACAGTATAGGTAAAGCAGGACTTTCAAGAACCTCTTGGTCCTTGAAGGAGAACGAACGTCACCATTGCGCGTTCTAGCAATTCTTGATCCAGAGGTAAAACTTGATGCTGTTGTTACTCATTTCTGGAGTCGAGGCAATGAAACGTATAATTATACCTAAGCAATAGGGCTACCCAGCTAGAATTCTGAACGACGAACGTCGAATTGAAGTCAGCCTAAATCATATCGCCAAGACACTAAGGAACAATCATGGCCTGGGAAACTTGGCGATCAATGGAGCCGCAGCGCCAGATCTGGGAGTCGGGAGTTAGGCTCCACAGACTGGATAGCTTCGGGCTTAATATGTGGAGCAGAGCGGGTGATCTAAGATCTAACGGTGTTCATGACGGAACGACGACAAGGTATGAAAAGAGGAGTGATTGAGGTCACTTACACTCCACCAGCTCAGATTATGGCGGATGGCCTGTCGCTCTCCCCTACCCCGGTCTTGATCGTGCTTCGCCTGGGTGAAGACCTACTACCTGCCCTAGCACCATTCTAGCGAATACACCACAATACTATGACGGGGCTACACGCCGTCTTGATGTGTTAATGCGCTAAATGCCGATGGGAGCCTGGGTAGAAATTCAAGGTCCTGACGAAATTTCAAAACAAGGAAACCCAAGATTTACAAAATGGTATTAGGTATACGCTAACAATGTCAGTCGACGACACGGCATCTGTGATAGTGTCTTACATGTAATAATGCTACAGCAAGTAGATAATACAATAATGATAGCAATCCTAAAATGTAAGATTTGTGCTACGTACCTATAAGTGTGAAGTGGGGCTGGGCTAGGGGAGGTTCAGCCAAAAGGGGATGGCTGGAATCGCGAAGCAAAAGAAACCGCTGACATACGCACGATGACTGATCATGTAGATCACTGAGCCGCATTTATTCGATTGTATTCTGCATTGGATTGAAGGAATTTATAAGCAGGGGGCAAGAAGAAGCATAGCCCCTGGTGGGCGCAAAGCCTATGAGACTCGCTTCAAAATGTGCACGTATACTCTATGTACGGGATCAGTCTCACGTCCTCTCTTTCGTCTTCTACGCAGACCCTCCGTAGATGTTTCCAAAGTCAACACTAAATCTTCAGTAGGCTACCTCGTAGGTAGGAAACCTCGGGCCGATAATATGTGAATTTGTGGTCCGATAGGTCTATTTGATTAACGCTGGAATATAGTCTCGTCGGATCTTGACCTTAGATGATACGTCGGATATCAGGTCGCAAAACGGAAGTCAAGTCTGCTAAAGTGTAAGTGCATGGTTGTGAATCGAGGTCAAAGGCAACTTTACCGCTTATTACCAGCGTCAGTCGTTGTCTTCCTGTACTCATGCTGCTCCTCCGGAGTCATAGCATCCCATTTCATTGCCTTTTGCGAGTTCCTCCATCGGTAATATAAATAAGTACCAGGGTACTGTACCACCTACACGTGGCGTAAGCTTTTGAGTGGCCAAGGAGACATAAAGACAGAGCGAATCCAGACTTACCACCATCCAAATACATATAACCAATAAGCCCGTGTTGGCCTTGAAGTAGCGCGGCGCATCCCCGGGTTGATAGACTATGAAGAGCTCGATTAGTAACAAAAGCGTTTTGAATAAAGAGAAAGAAGAGCCGGCTAACCATTTGCGCCAATAATTGCGCTGACTTGAACCCATATGTTGTAGATCCTACAGCCAAGTTAGAATAACGACGAGCACGAGAATTGGCGTGTACGAACGCGGCAGAAACTGTCCTCTGCTGGACTGAACCGGAATTTCGGCTTGTCCAAGCGACTTGTATGGGATGAGTACTATAAGGATGGTCAAACTAGTTCTCGTAGGCCCTGAACTTGGGTGCTTACTATGGAAAAGATAATAGGACAGTTGCGATTGCGAAATACGACCAAGGAGAGATGGGATCCGGTAACGCGATCAAAGCCGCAAAATTGGGAAGGAGCCAGAGATCTTCTGCCATCGCTACTAGACTCCTATTCTTAACTATCTCGCTCACTGCGGTGATGAGTAGCATGGTAATAGAAGAAGCAACAACATTCGGAATTGACAGCAAGTTAGTCTGAATAACGTTGAATCCCAGGCCTCGGAAGGACAGTGACAGATATTGGCTGACTGGATATTTCGGTATGCCAAACAGTAATCCTAAAGCGTATAGGGGCCACATATCGTAGTCTTTTGCGCAATGCCATATCTGTCCGACCGTAAGACCTTGTCTGTTGTACATCCCCGCCTTCCCGGGATCGTCGCGTATAACTGGCAGCACAGTTAAAAATGTTTCAAAAATGTGAAAAACATTTAGGTTTGTTCAAACTAGTACGCTTACCTGAGTTTACGATAATTTTCACTTCTTTCTCGGTGAAGTATCCTTTAGGGTTCCACCAACTCTTTGTCTTAGCTGGGGCTTGTGGCATGAAGAAGAAGGATGCAAGTCCAATCAAGACTACGAAGAGATCAGTATCTCTTACATCGGGCGTTTTGTACTGACATACAGGTGAAAAGGCCCCTAAGTAGATTAGCGATGGCCATGTCATTCACAGATGGATCACTTACTCGACAAGGAACAACCATCGCCAGCCTGCATACCCTAGAACACCGCGAAGTGATAGAAGACCAACAGCAGCGAAGCCAGCACCAATGTCAACTTAAAAATGCGTGTATAAGTAAGCCGCTGTCAGAATCTTCTATTTGTAACATTAGTCTTACCTAATTGTGAAGCCGTCCAAAACCAAGCCAATCTAATTGGGAGCTACGCGCTTGAGTTAGGCGACATAAAGATGCAAATTGTGACAGATCATCTTACTCTTCTACCAGTATACCAGTAACTTAGGTATAGGATCATGTCTCTGTTGTCTATGAGCCGGAGTCAATTTCCCCATGCGTAAGGTGGCGAAAGCTTACGGGATGAATCCGCCTTGGAATACTGCACTGATAGCTTTTCGTAAGCGAGGCCCTGCATAACCAGCTGAAATTCAACTTACACCAGAAATCTAGTGGCTAGGAATGAAGCTCGATCTCGAAGGAAGAACTGTGCACCTGAAATGAAACTGAATATGCAGATCTGAATCGGAATCCATAGGTCTGGGCCGAGTCTAAACAAAGATGCGTCGGCCTTGTGCTTCGCCAGTGTCTTTAGGAGAGCCCAACTGACCGTTTCGAGATTAACTGTGACGGGAGCTCGGCAATTAGGAATCCGATTTTGGAGAGCGTTTGGCCAAGGTTCTACCCTACATTAGCACGATACGAAATTTCAGCGGCATCTATCAAAAGTAAGAAGTGGTGATTATCACTCACATAGTCCCTAGTAGTGAGGCCAAGGTCGTCCAGCATGTTGTCCGAAACTGCGTTGGAGATGTTGTTTCGATCGATGTTTAGGGCAGCAAACATGATGCAAACCCAGACCTAATAAAGTCAAATCTATCGCTAATTTTCGCTTTTCTTTCGGCATTTTGCGCGCTTACCATTATCTTCCAATTCACCTTGTGTCTCACTGCGTTCTCTTCCCTGTATGTCCAACGGAACAAAGGGTCAAAGGCAGAATAGTTCTCCCATTGAGGGTGGATGTATAGAGCTTTGTACTCTTCTATGTTCTCGGAATCCCAGATACTAGGTTGTGTCGCAGTCTTGATACAAGTCAGCCAAAGCAAAAGCTGACATAGCCTGAAGATTTTACACACTGCATCGAGATCCAACCCGTCATTCTTCGGGCCCTTTCGAATTCTCAACGGTCGCAACAGAGCATCGCCTAATGCTGATTCCATCCGCTCCGTGCCTTCGGCCGCCAGAGCTGGGGCAAGAGGGGGAACGAGACTCCCGGCATGTTTACTTTCGATACTTTCCCGAGACCTCGACTTTCTTGGTTCCGAAGTCGAATCGGAATCGGTAGACGGTGATAAACGAGCTACTTGTTGACCAGACATGATGCTACGTCTATGCGACACAATATTGGCGTATTACGGTTAAGCATGTCTCACGGGCAGTCATCATCCTACCATACCAACAACAAATATGTATATTTATCATAGACCCGATGCACTGGAGCACTCCAACCATCTCCAGGATTGCGACATTGCACTAACCAGTGCCAAGGGCTGCGGTACCATTAATGGCCGGCGTGTATCAATCACGCCATCATGCATTGATACACACCATGGCCCAGGCCAATGTCGTGCTTGTAGTAATTCTAGTCTTCATTGCATATCGAATAGTAACAACAAAAAGACATAGAATCAAATCACTGACGTTTCTATAAGTGACGAGATGTACTTGAAAGGTATTCTCGGGACGCTGGACAATAAACTAACGCCTAATTAAAAGTTTGGGAATCTCGTCTTGGGACTCCTGTACAGAAAACTGCGCACGAACCCAGAGCTTGGTTCGTGCGTTATTGGGTCCGAAGCAGCAAAAAAATAAAGACTTCAAAGCTGCTCAATAAATAGCTAGCGTAGGTCAGCACAAGTGACTAGGTCCGGAAGCAAGATGGAAATGGATTAGTTTAACCGTAATGGGCTTGTAGCATTGCCACAGATGATATAACAACGCCATTCCATGCATATATTCAGAATAGGCAGGCCCAAGAAGATGGAGGTTTAGAGACATTCCAGGCTCCTCCATACCCATATCAGCATGGCTACTATCGGCTTTTGGCCGATGCACTCAGTCAGCGAAGTTAGCGATGCCGAACATAGAACCCCATGGCGTACGAGTGTTCAAGTCCAAGCCTAGGCGAACATATATTCAGGCGCTTTGGGTAACTCAAAACGGGCGAGGCTAGTTGAAGGGGTCCAGCCACCAAGTGGCTGAACAGACTTACAGGGATAAAAAGGGATGACAGGTGTGAGAGAGGACTAATGAACAAACTATACAAATAAAAAACATGCGGACGCTTTTCATAAATCCAGTTGATATGTGCTATCTTTCGTCGCTCATTTTGTCGTCAAATCAAGGAAATCGGTCATCTGAAGGGCCTAGAAAGTGTAGATCAAGCCAATCCCCCGAAGGTCTGAGTGCCTTTCGGCCACGAGCCCGCAGGGCCTGAATTATGCCTTAGGCTTCACACGTCTCTTGTGTACTAGAATGTCAATTACCTATGAACTTAAGAAACTACTTGGAAGGAGTCAGAGGTGGGTTACGAAAATCAAGGGTACAAGAGCTTGGTTGAGAATTTTCAAATATTTCGAGCTTAAGTTTATCACCAGGACCTTCTCTACTGGTAAGACCTCGTCGTCCAGGCTGATATGAGTCTATCCCCGAAGTGGCATGATACTAACTACAATTTTCATGACCGAAACATAAATCTAGTGATGTGGGTATTGGAGGCTGAATGCCTGTCCTCAATGTTTTGGTTGTAGCTGTCGAACCCCCTCTCGGTACTTGTCAGGTAGATAGGTGACACCCTAGTGTGCGCCTATAAGGCTAGGTCTATATATACGGGCTATCTCTCCCAACTACCAGTTGGAAGGGCTAGGGGCCATTTGACCAATACACCTTCATGGCTACTGACCCCTTTACCTACCTGCTACGTGACTGTAGGGCTATTCCATTCACTCTGGGACAGATACACCTGACAGTACTCGTATGGCAACAAGCGCCATAACTGGAAGTTGGTCGTGATATAGACCTAGCGCAACTGAGAGCATGAGACGTGACTGGAGAGTCGGCACACTTGAAAGCTTTTTCTTACGCTATGGAGCTGCGAACAATAGTTGTTCACTATTAGCTCTTCTATAGGAGAGTAGTAACCAATGATGAATTTATTACAGCTTGGCGAGCCTCATCAGCCTCCACGGTGGCTGCTATTTCCTAAGTCGTACCTGGGCCAGTTTAACCATTCATTATGCTCGCTGATACTCACCTCCTAGGTAGGTGCGTTGAGTAAACTTTCAGCGTACACCTACGGGAGCATGTAATAGATATCGCATGTATGCCAGGTGCTAGGCACTTCGATAGGACGTTTGCGCAGGCACTGAGGCGCCTGACTTTTATCAATGTATATATCAACCGTTAACTGCGGAGATGTCGGTTGATGGGTAGGGAACTCTATTTGAGTCTACATCATAGATATCAAGAGGCATATCCTGTTGCGGCTTTATGACGCATCCTGTGCAACTCCTTCCCATCTACATCGTGGGCGGGAACGGGGAGATACGGATTGACCGCAGGCGCATCCCACGAATCCATGAAGAAGAACAAACCAAGTACCCTCCCTGCCCGTCTCCTTACATCTGTCGCCCTCCATCTTCCCGCTATATCGGAATGTGAATATGCATTAACCGTTATTAATTGGAAGAAAAATTCGTTGAAATCCTACACAAATCTGTTTCCAGTAGACATACCGATAATATGCAGCCTGAGACCGTAGAAGAGGAGGAGGCTCCGTTCACTGGTGTCCTCATCCATGACCCAGCCGACGCCTCAGACGACGACGACAGTCGCACGATAACCAGAAGCAGCAGTAACAGTTCCGAGGGGACTCTCACCGCACCCGTCAATACTACTGCCGCCGCCGCCGAGCCGGGCGAGGCAGCCCAGGACGATAGAGGCGAACCGAATGCATCCCTGGTCGAGCGAATTCAACAAGCCGTGGCGGCTATGGTGTGTGAAAATTTGAACCTCGATAAAACGAGTCTAGCTGATATACCCCAGGCTGAAATCGAGGCCGGCGTAGCCCTGGCCGGAGAAATTCAACAAGCCGTGGAGAATGCGCTGGGTGAAAATCCGAACCCCGATGAAATGTACGGCGCTCTGTTGGTCGAAGCCGATATGCCCGAGGCTGGTGAATTCCAGGCGGGTGAACAGGCGAATATACCCCAGTTCGACGGCGTCCAAGACATCGCGGACGTAGAGCAAGGCGGCAGACGCCAGCTAAACCAGCACGAATGCGAGGACGAGTTGGCATCCTCTTTCTCACGGGGCAAGAAGTGGTGGATCCTGCTCGTCATCTTCTGCATGCAGACCTCGATCAACTTCAACTCGACGCTGTACTCCAACGGCATCGTCGACATGGCGCGGGAGTTCGAAGTGCCGGAGTAGCAATCCCGGCTGGGCTCTTGCTTATTCTTAATAGCGCACGCCGTTGGCCGCGAGCCGTGGGCTCCCTTGTCTGAAGAATTCGGGCGCAGGATCGTGCTGCAGATTTCTATGACGCTTATTAACCTCTGCGCTATACCTGTTGGTATGGCTCCTAATATCGTGGCCATCGTAGTCTCCAGGTTTCTGGGGGGTCTGTCGACTGCTGGTGGGAGTGTGACCTTTGGTATGGTTGCCGATATGTATGATAGAGATAGTCAACAATACGCCGTCGCATTCGTGTAAGTCGCCCTTGTACAAAGTATTTGGTACATATCTCTGCAAGTAAGACCACTAACATCCTCGACTTCTACAGTATCTTCTCCTCCGTCTTCGGCTCCATCCTCGGGCCCATTATCGGAGGGTTCCTCGAGCTACTCCCTTCAAGCCAAGTCTGGCGCTGGTGCACCTGGATCCAGCTCATCGTCGGAGGCATCGTGCAGCTCCTCCACCTCTGCACCGTACCCGAGACGCGAGCCACTGTGATGATGAATAACATCGCGAAGCGGCGCAGAGCAAGTCTCGTCGACCCATACATATACGGCCCAGGCGAGATGCTCCCTTTCTGCCGTCGACTCACCATCCACGAGCCAGGTGCAAACATACTCCGAGGCTTCAAAATGCTGTTCGCCGAGAAGATCATCGCCGTCTTGTCTTTGCTCTCCGGGGTATCCAACGCCATCGTCTTCCTCCAGATCCAGTCCATGAATCTCATCTACGATCAGTGGCACTTCAACAGCTGGCAGAATGGCCTCGCTTTCACCCCCTTTGCGATCGGCCACCTGATCGCATGGGCAGCTATGATCCCTACTTTCCGAAGCGGTCAGCGGCGGCGCGATGAGAACCTCCTCAACGACGACTACGCACAATTCGAGTCGAGGCTGCGGCCGATGCTTTGGACGGGGTTCTGTCTGCCTGTAGGCCTTTTCATATTCGGATGGTTCGGCACCGGACCGACTTATCATTGGATATGGAGCATGATTGGAACAGCATTGATCGGCATCGCCCACTACGGGATCTACATGTCCACCACCGACTACATGGTATGTGCATACGGCCCTTACTCAGCCTCAGCAACGGGCGGGAACGGTCTAGCTCGAGATCTACTGGCCGGTATTCTTACGCCCATCGCTAAATACTTCTACTCTTCGCTCAACGAATGTGAAGTGTCTAAGTCCTATGCACTCGCTATCTTCGTTCTTTGCATATTTTCGCTTGTTTTGTACACGGCTGCTGTCTGGGTGTATTGTCACGGTGCAGAATATCGCAAGCAGTCACCGTTTGCCCGGCACTTGTCACATGGAAATAGCCAGGAGAGGCGAGTAATAAGGGAGTAAAATAAGAGTAATAACCTCAGCGAATAATGGAGAATAATAATAGCGAATAAAATAGCGAGTAGTATAAGTATAGTATTTGAAACAAAGAAAAGAAGCATACGTAGATCAAGATATTTTATTCATTTATTGGTCCCTTGTTCTTTGCGCCATGTGTACATGTATGTGTATTTGTGTGTGTATGTCGTTATCATCAGAATAATTTTCATATCTCTAGTGACCGCCACTTCTAAGCAGCATGCATGCCTCTATGTAGGTGTAAACTCGATACTGGGGCTATAATACATCACATCCTCGTACTACCCCTCCACGCCGTGGCCTTGGCTGCTGTCCCCGTGAAGTTGTGAAGGCGTTCCCCCATAAGGTACGCTTCATCTCGGATGCGGATCTGCCAACCTTCAAAGATGCGCAGGAGCCTCCGCAGCACGAGTAAGAAGGCCCAGAATAGCGCTGTTAATGGATAGGCAAGCCTGTAAGCGGACACTTGCATCTCATACGAGATCTTGGTGGAGCTGTCCAGAGCCCAGCTCAATGTGGCCCACGCGAACACAGGGGGCATCAGTAACATAACCGCAGAGGCAACGAAACCGGGTATTACGAAGGCGCGAGTCAGCACGCCCACGTCGGGCTCAAGCCAGCCCTGGCGCAGGACAGCACGAACGGCATGCGCGGGCCGCCCACCATAAAGGGTCAAAGCCCGTGAGCCTAATTTGAGATACAGAATACCGAGCGTCCAGGCTTGTATGATACGAACGGTGTGTCCGTTTTGACCATTGTCGAGACGCAAAGCAACTCCGGTTCCCATATAGGTGTGCAGAGGAATGAGGACGTACATTTCCACCAAAGCCGTGATCAGAATGGGGAAAACCATGAGAAGCATGGTATATGCATAGGCCAGCTTTGCTGTACGATAGGCTAAGCGAACGATACGTCGTAGGACATAACGGTCAAGCACTGAGCTCACGATGGATGTTGTCCATTCCCGAAGCGTGTTATATGCAGATTGCAGATGGAACACGAGGTAGCTAGCAGAGCTCAGAACATAGACGCCTATGCTGAATGCGTATATATCATTCGTGCGGATGTGTGCAGGCACCAGAGCTTTGAATATGCGCCGCCCGAGTATTAAGGGTAGAATCGTGGAGCCCACACCAGTTACAGCGGCGAAAATCCATATGGATAGGATAAAGATGGAAATACGGGCTCGGAACCAGGGCGGAACGTATACTACCTGAAACTGATTGCCTGACTGAAGGTCAGTCTCCGGCCGACCTGTCTCGTAATTCCGCCGCATCTCCTGTTCTGAGATGGTGGTGAACACCGAATGTCCTTTGGTGACCTTTGCCTGATCCGAGGCGGGTGAGAAGACAAACCGACCGTCCGGTATTAAATTCCCAGACTCAACGAGTAGCTTCTTTTGATCACTCATGACCAGCATCTCTTCCCTCGATATTTCCGACACCGGTTTCGAGTCCCCATCGCTGAAATAATCCCTCCACCTCTTAGGTACTACTTCGCACTCTGAATTGACTCCAAGGAAGGCCTTGCGCCACGACAATGACCGGTACGAACTTGAATCAGCGTCTCCTACTAGCTTCCCTTCTTCCTCAACACGTCGTTGCCCGAATAGGAACCATGTCAGGCGCAATGCAGAGGCACACTGACGGAACCACCAGGTGTACATGGTGTGCAGGCCATCACTGGGTTTGAAGAATTTGACGGCCAACGGCATGAGGAAGTTACAGAAGAGTAGATCCACGGGAAATTCCAGCACTGGTTCGTTGTAGGTGTAATGAATTGGGAGCACATTCGGCAAAGTGATGGAGAGGCCCCAGACAACACCGCCTAGACAGATCACGACGAGGGCTCCGTAGACTAAGGCCGAGAACAGAATCTTGCGAAGCTGCGTGGTAACGTTTCGTTCCAAGACATCACGAACCGGGTGAAACTCCGGGTCATCGGGATCGCGAATGAAGTCTGTCATTATGTTAGTATGCATGCCGAAACGAAATGTTGTTTGGGGAGGAGAGGAAGCACGAACATAACACTCCTTTCCGCATGATTTTCCGGCACATGGAGACGAAAAGTGCAAAATGGAACATATAGCCGGTACCGATAAACCAATGCACGAACATGGATGTCAACGGGTAGTGGTAGGCGAACAGCAGGCGCGATTTTAGGGTCGTGTTCTCGAAGAGAGGAAGCAGGGCAATGTCCAAAAGGAGGCCGCAGTAGAGAGGGAATACCAGCATCTCAATACTAATGATGAGGATTACTTTCATCACGCCGCTTGCCTGGTTGAGTGCGTCTATAATGGAGGCCTCCCATTCTTGAGCAGCCTGCCCTGTTGTTAAGGTGGCCCCCCTGCTAAGGTAGAGCGCAGCTAATAGGGTAAGAGACGCATAGCCGAGAAGAATCGCCCAGCTTCTGTCTTGTGCACCCCAGTTTGCAAGGGCAACATTGGGCGGTGAAGATGCCGCTGCAAAAGTAAGGTCAATTGTCCAGGTACTAGGGTGTAGGACGGTATGAGGTAGATGGCTGAGAAAGGTGATAATTGTGGCGCTGTTAAGCCTCCAAAATTCGAGAGCGCTCGACCATTTCACCGAATAGTCACCGCCGAAAATGTAGAGAAGGATGTTCCCGAATGTCACTGTACACCAACGAATATTGCTCTTGAGATCGAGGAGTGCTTGGTGGCTAACGGCTGAAAAGTTCGGCATCTCGCCAGTCGCCAGAATGGGCCTTTCGAACATAAAACTGTTCGCAATCTCATCCAGAGAGCTGGCGGTAACCTGTTTTGCATCCAGCCGCAGAGTTCGTAAAACCTGTTTGCCATAGTTTGCTCCGATGAGTAGTCTGAAGGCTTCAAGTATGTTAAAGATGAAGGTAGACGTATATCCCGCGGCGAGGAGCGCCAAGTCTTGGACGAGCTTGGCGGTGCTGAACAATATCTTGAACAGACGGGTGGGATTAGCCAGGATCCATGCAGATACTCGCCCAATGTTGTAGGGAACAAACACTCCAAGGAAGATGGAGATTGTAACGAGAACGGCGCAGAAGACAGCATTTTGGAAGAGACCGGCTATTGGGCCACGCATGCCTATTAACTCCATGATACCATCAAAATCTTCAGCATCTTCGACGGCTTCGGGATCAAGCCCGGCAGCGACAGCAGCTTCCACGACGTCTGGCGCCATTGGGTCTTCTTCCGGCATATCCTCCTCGTCGTCTGCGCCACCATGACCACCATGCATGAATGGGGGATTCTGATTGTCACCGAATATATCTACTGCCTCCTGGTTTACACCATCGGCATCAGCAGGGGGGACATCACCCCACATAAAATCAGCGACGCGGCCAGCAATTGTATTGGGTTGCTGTGGAGCTGCCATGATACGTCGAGCCTCTGCGTCAGGACCCCGTACAGTAATGGCCGTGTTTCCCTCCTCTTCGACTACGGTGGGTTGAGGTATATCGATAGGTATGTTATCGGCGACATCTACTGTGTTCGCTGTGAAACCAAATTCAGATGGGGACGGCGAACGAATAGGGAACTGTCCGTCTGAAGGAGGGGCAATAGAACTAGTGCTGGCTACTGATGTTTCTGTTGAGTCATCATTGGCGTCAGCAACGAAACCGCTATCGATTTCCGAAGCTGCAGCTTTAAACCCAAATCCATCTAATTCGGGATCTTGGGCTTGTGGGGTAGGATCAGAGGGCAAATTTGAAAATGACCAGCTGTTATTTGCAAGGGGATTGATCGATTCTTGAGGTTGTGGTCCGTCGGATATAGCCCGCGGCCGCGAACCCGAAGGAAGCAAACTGCTTGGCGACGACGGCGACTGGTCTCGATCATCGCCGATATCGTTAGCCTTGCCTTTGCCCTTGTCGGAAGAAGTAGCATTGGTTGTATCGTTTTCGTCATCGGAACCAGCCCAAGTCCAACTTGAACTATCGCTACAGGCCTTCTCGGCCACCACTGATGACGGTGATGTCGAGCGTTTACGTAATAAACGGCCGAATCGAGCTTCGTCGAGCCCTTCCTGTCGAATAATCTCGCGAATCTTGTCATTATCCCCGTCGGCTGCTCGATATATACGCATGTATTCGCGGATAGTGTTTTGTCCCGAAGAGCCATCTCTATCCACTCCGAGGGGACTCGGCTCGCGTAAGAATCCCGCTTGCGCTTCGTCAAGAAATCCTCTAGGGCTCCTTGGAGACACTGGCGAGGACCCACGACTTGTTTGGATTTGATCGGGTATATTCAATATAGGCCGTCTTCCCATTCCTACAATAGGCCTCTGGCGCAAGTTGGGTCGGATTATGTCAGGCAGAGGCTCAGTTGGCCGCAGATTCCGATGTTCATCGTGTGTACCCGCTGCAAAGTGATCATCACCAAACTGTTCGTTATCTCCTCCACCCTCTTTGTCATCGTCCTCTGAGTCGGAATCGTCTACTGGAATGTCAAGATGCGGAAGAGGGGGGTGCTGTTGTGCTTGCTGTGCCTCCTGTGCCTGCTGGGCCTGCGGTGCCTCTCGTGGAGGTGGTACAGGATGCGCGGGCGGAGCAATGTCGTTTTCGGCATCCTCAACGGCAGCAAAAGCAGCGCGCATGTTGATCTCAGGCTGTTGTTGGACAACATAGTCGCGGACCAGAATAATTAATATGAAACAGATGATCGCAAGCAGTGTAATGATTTGCCCCTCAAGCACATTTATGACGATTCGATTCACAACCGGATTTCCGGTCAGGCGATTCAAAAAACCAACATCGCTCAGGAGAGATCGCCGTGAACTTGACAGACCTGCCTTGGTCATTCTGTGAAGTAGCGTCACGTTGATGTTGTCGGGAAGCTCTAAGTATGGAGCCTGGGGCTGGGCCGATAGCCCGATCAGCGTGCGCAGCCGTGAATGAATAACGCTTATGTTGGTGGGCTTGGCCACGGCCTTCATGATTGTGGACACCGGAAGTTGATTCATAACACTGCCGAGAGAAGCAGGTGTGGTGGTCGTAGCTAACAGGGGTGTCGATGGGCACATGGTCGTGCCCGTCATGGTTACGGACAGGGCGTTGGTCCCGTGAGCCGAAGCCATAGTTCGCGAGTCCAGACCGGTGAAGCCCTCGTCACTGATCCAAAACAAAAATGCCCATATCGATCGCATGAGGTATGGCAGCCAACCAAGCCACACACTGGTAACCAGGGCCGCACGGACCCAGACAACGAAATTCCGGAGCAGGTATCTGGCCATGTGGTGGACGAATATATGGAAGGGTAGATGTTTCGGCATGTCTGGAGAGTAGAGTTTGGTGAAGCGGAAGGGCGTCTTGCACAGCTCACAGTGCTTCTTCTGGGAATGCGACAGCCACTCCATCAGGCAGTCTTGGTGGACATATTTTATACTACCACTACACTTGCACGGAAAGAAGAGCGGCTCGTCGTCGGTGGCCTCGCCTCGGCAGATGCGACAAGTATCGATATCAACAGGGGCATCTTCGGCCCACGGGTCGCCGGAGGCTATCATGTTGTTCTTGACGCCTGCGCGTGCATCGGGTCGCGGTTGTGCCTGAAGGGAGGCGTCGCCGCCTCTGCGCCTCGCTGTACGGTCATCCATTGTATGCGACTTATGGATAGGTAACGCTCCAAACTGGTGTGTGAATTATGGGTGTGTGTCTCGTTATATGTACAGCTGCGAGGGATGCCCTCAGGGCTACAGTATAGGTACCGAGACCATGAGCAGGAGGGATGTTCGAGTGCGACGGAAACACACACGAGCTCAAGAGCGAATACACGAGCGGGGCTGAAGCGGCAGACAGTCGCCAGGAACAGTTTCGAAACTCGACGTCTCAACTACGGGGATTCCGGTTGTTTAACGAGCAAAGCGATCGGACCGGGTCACGGCGACAGATGCTTGCGATGGGCCGAAGGACGGGCGGTGGACGGGAATTAAAATAGAGCCCAGAGTTGAGCGGCTCTCCGGGATTGGTCGACAGAGGAAATAATGCCTGGCGATGAATCCTGCCCCGCTGTCTCGATGTGGGCGAAGCGAAGAATGCCGAAGTCGATCTCGTGGTTGAGGTCGGGGTGATATGTGGTGTGGTACCTAGATTGACGCTGGGGGGGGTTTGAAAGGTGGGAGTTATGTCTAGTCCCTGGATGATGTGCCATTGTGGCGATTGGAGGGAGGAGCGAATCAAAGGGCCTTGGCAGTGTGGCTCTCTGGACGGCCCCAGGCATCAACCAATATCCACCACACCTACCTTTGTACTAGTATGTGTGTATGTATGTATGTATGTTTTCCTCGCCGTCTCACAGCAACCTGTACGCATCTAAACAAGCTGCAATGCTGCATAGAGTTTCAAGTTCCAAGTTAAGTGTTTCAATGCAATGGCAAAACTATAGTAATTACCGACATATATGTATGCAGGGACTTACAAGACTACCTACCGCAGTAAGTATTTGAATATGGGACCTATACACTAGGTATATAAGTTGATACCCAGGCTGGTACACATATACCCAACGGTCTCAACAAAATACACAGTTGCTAGTTAATTCATCACTATATTGATTCGACGTCTCTGCAGGGTCATTTTGGTGGAAAAAGTTGCAGTTCTTTACGACGTAAACTGCATGCAATCATAAATTCTATTTTCCACAAGGTCTTTTTACGCAATTGGTTAGGCTTCTGTACTAAAATGATGCTGGGTACAAATGTACCCAGGTACCTTAGAATCGTCCTCAGTCATGGATTTTGCTTTAAGAGCACTTGAGACATAGGATAGGCTTGTTTACTACAGTTATATAATTACTGCATCAGTATATACTTGGTAACTACCTACTCTACGTGTAGTTATGGGCATTGATGGTTCTATACAACTGTTGTTTGTGTATCAGTGTGCGCAATAGCAGATAATAGAACACAGGCTCTCATGAATTTGTTGGTGATTTTTTTTTTTGAACTTTTGAGCTACATTGACGTAATGCACCACCTCCTTGGCCCCTTACAAAGGGGTTACAAAGCGCATACCACCATCTACAGCGTTATATAGAAATACTTGCTTCTTTTCTTTTTCTGGCTTGTTGTCGATAACACTATCTTGCCTTGGCTGTTCCTCTGGCCGACTGTGGGCCTGTAGTAGAAACTATATCTACGGTGTTGATTGAGAAGGATGATCAAAACACGCCAAACCACTTCCACGAGTAGACATCGTTCTAGATAAGAACCCATGATGATGAGAAACATGTTCAATCGTAGATCGGTAGGAATGGAGCCTCTAAAGAGGAGGATAGAAAGAGTTCAGCAGCTGGATCGATCAATGACGTCTTTGGGACGGCCGTTACCCTACATACATTTTAGCAAAGGGATCCAATGTAGGGTCTGTTGGGCTGATTGGCCGCAGAGATTACCTACCTAGACATGCAGCTAGGGCTGACCTTAGCCTAGAGGCGGCGTGACCGCGGTATCGTCATCGGTGATGGTGATAGATTGCTGCTATGCAGGTTTGTTGGTGGTACGCTCGATACACGCGATCTGGGTCGCCCGGCCGATGAAGCTTACGTCGAATTGGCGTTTGAGGCTTGGCGCAAATATTTCAGCATAGTGGACGAAACCCTAGAATGCCGAAACATGCAGGTATATACAGGGCATACTATACATGTAGAGAGACGTCGCGGGTGGTGAGGTCTCGGCAACGCGCGTAGAGTAGCTGCAAGGAAATAGGAGAGACTTTGAGTTTTATACAAATTATAATGATACTATGTTCCAGAATTTGTATATCGTCTCTGCTTCCCCTACGTTTCAGCATTTATCTTGGAGCGCATCCTTAAAAGTAACTTTAAATACCAGGTACGTAACATCACCATGGCTCCTTTTGTTCTGGCTATCTATCATCTCTTCTCGCGACTGCTTTAACTAACCCGAAGCGGATGCCCTTACCACTATTATTCATACAACGTGAAAGGATATTGAACATTTCCGATTGTTGGATGTCATTTCCCAGTACCTTCGTTATTTATTGAAAGAGAGCCAGAGGAGGAGTCTTCCGAGGTCCAGTTCCGTACCTAATATATACTACAACAAGAATCTTACACCTATGGGGAGTGAAAAGTGTTGAGAGGACAGATAATCCAGATGCTCATTCCTTTTTGTGCAGATTAGAAGATGAGACCGAAAATGAGACGAACCGGCGCAGTATAACTCGGGTAGCCGAGGAATACTAAGATTCTGAAACATGAAGGGATCGTAGTGGACTAAACAGGCTGTTCGTGAGCTATGTACCGCTCGTGCTGTGGTGAGGGGGCAAGTGCTGCGCATGCTGCACATTAGCGTGTATTCAGACGCCTCTCCAGGTCGGGGGAAAGTGTGTGGTTTTTTTGTGGAGTGGCTACTGTCCAGGTAACTGCGCTTACACCTGATGTCAGCACCTTGTCTCAAAACCTGCAGTAAATCCACCCAGGAGTGCCAAGACGTGACTAACGCGCCTCCTTGGGTCTGGTGGAGGACCTGTAGCCTGTAGGTAGCCGAACCTACAGCTTTCTGCTTCCCTATCCATATGCTGTGTGGGGACCTACCTCATGTGTAAACTCCACCTCAGCATCATCATCATCGTCTCGAAGCTCTTATTTTCTGCGACCTTGATTTTTCCACACCTCTCACGCCTGCCATCGCGCTCAAACACTACTTCCTCCCAGCCCATATACTTCAGCCTCCCAAGTTCTGTGCATCCTCGCCTCTTGTGTACGTGTCTTGGGGTTGCTATGATCTACTAATCGTGGACTTGGATTGATCACTGCTGGCTCGGTTTGTTGCATCATCGTCACCTGTGCTTGTCTTGCTGGGCTTGATCCCGTCTCCCGCGCGCATTGTGCGCTCGCTCCGAATGCAATATTCCGTCATCGCGGCACAGCACTTGGTCGCATAACCGCAACGTCTGACAAAGAATAAAGAGAAAAATAAAATTAAGACACAGACTCTACAGTAGACACACCACCATCCCCGCTTATCACTACTGGATTCGAGTCCTACCCATCCCACCATCGCATCAACGCACTGCCATGGCGGTCGCTATGAATGGCAAGCGGCAGCCTCAGACGAATGGCTCCCTCAAGGGACCCAATGTCCTCAACGGCGTTAAAGGCGCTAATGGCGTTAATGGCGTTCATGGGCCAGCCTTGTCAATCACATCGCGGAAGAGTATACCCTCTCAAAAACGGAGAGGCTTCTTCGCTCGAGCCTCCAATGTTGTTGCCAGGTGCGCGTCCCGATCCCAGCTCCATTAACCGCGTCCATGGCTAACTATAGCGTTTGTTCTTGTCGCCTCGGTTCAGACTCCTGACATGGTACACCATCTTCACCATCATATTCCGGTGTCCTGCTTCGCTCGAAGAATACAACGACACATGCCCCAAAATTTGTAAGCCGTATCTGTATACCAAACATGCTGTCGCACCACATGTGAGCCCTTACTACGACGCCTACGCCGCCCCTTATGTCGACCTTACTCGTCCCTACTACGACACTCTTGATCGCAAGGTCATCGCTCCGGGTCGCGCCTATGCCGTCAAATACGGGGGCCCGCGTGTCGCCCAGGCCCAGGCTTTCGGTTACACCCAGTGGGAGAAGAGCGTGCAGCCACAGCTCCTCAAATACCAAACACTAGCTAAGGCACAATACGATAACACTGTTTCTCCCCACGTCGATAAAGCTGCGACTACTATCGCACCCTACTATGACATCGCGCGGACGAATGCCCTACAAACCTACCACGAGATCCTCGTGCCGGCCTATGCCTTCGTCCATCCTTATGCCCGTCGGAGCTACGATGTCGCCTATGACCTCACCAAGAATACTGTACTCCCGTCAACAGTCTGGGCATGGAATAAGACATATGTCTTCCTGGATTCTGCCGTCTGGCCCCACTTGCGGGATGTCTATGTCTTGAAGGTAGAGCCACAGCTTGTTCGCATCGGTGAGAGACTTGGCCGATACAATGAGAAAAAGTCTAAGCCCGCCGTAGAGGAACATGAATCGTAAGTATTGCAGCAACCTTAACCGATGTTACATATATTGACTACTCGCTAGTATTATACCCAAGTCTACATTTGTTAAACCCACCCCCTCGATTTCGTCAACCACCTCGTCAGCTACGGAGGCTACGCAGACCGCGTCGCAAGTACCTGATACAGAACCTTCCCGCGAAGCCGAAGTACCCTCTGATACCTCATCTGAGCCCAGCGAGACACCAAAAACAAAACAGGAAATTCGCGAGCTGGCCGCCAAGACCGTAGCGGAGGATCTGGAACTGTGGCAAGGCAAATTCACTCAAGTTGCTGAAGAAGGCGCTGCTGAGATCGAGGACCGTATAGAGGAGATCTCCGCACGTATGATTGCCAACCATGCTAACGCCATGGGCAAGTCCCTCGTAGCCCAGCTGGAGGCGACGGTCAAATCAGAACTCGACAGCCTCAAAAAGGCCATCATTCACATTTTGAAGGATAATAGCAACGATTCCAATGCTATAAATGAGAAGGTTGCCGCCGCAGTTCGTGGTGCTGGTCTGAAAATTAAGGAAAAAGCCCAGAATATTCGCGACTGGCGTCAACGCTATGAACAAGAGACCGAAATCGCGGTCACAAAGGCTGCCGAGGAACATTTCAGCATTCTCGAAAAGACTCGTGATCTAGCGCTCCAGAAGATCGGTATGAAATGGGCTTGGATGGATGGTGTTACTTACAAACATTGGCAAGAATATCACCAGCTAAGGGCTCGTTTCGACGAGTGGACAGAAGACCTCAAGCGCCTCATTACCACCCACCCTGGTCTCGCCGAAGCCCAGAAAGCAGGCACTGATATTGAGGACGAGGGCATGGCCATTGCTCAAGAAGCAGCAGTGGAACTTGGAAGATTGAAGCAGGTGGCAACATGGAAGGCCACTGCTGAGGACTTCACGGATGACTTTGATAGCAGTACGATGCAGCTGGCCGCTGAGGCCGCTGAGAAACGAATTGCGGCCGCGGCCGAGTCCGCACGCTTAGCAGCGGAAAAGGCTGCTGAAGCTGCGCGTGAATCACTCGGTGAAGTGGTGTCCAATGTCCTCCCATCAGAAGACGCTGTCGCAGGCTCGTCCCTTGTGGATACTGAAGAATCAGAGACCGTCACTATCTCGTTATCTCACAAGGATCAAGAACAGGAAGATCTTGATACGTCTGCTCTACCCCCAATGGAAAGCTTGGCAAGCGAACCAACTGAAAGTGCTACTGATTTAGATTCACCATCTTCTTCAGCAAGCGCCCTCGAATCTCAGAGCTCCATTGATGATTCTACAAGTGCAGCTGAACCTCACGAGCCTCTGCCCAGTTCAGATCCAGTAGATGGGCCGGAACAGATGGAAGAGATGATAATTGAATCCCTTGATTTACCAATGCACTCGATCAATGAGGAGGCCGCTCCGACAACCGTGAAATCAGTACCATTCGGTGCGGCTGCTCAATCTGTGCCCACTCGGCAACCTATCTTGGACGATGACGTATTTTCTTCGGCATCAAGTGTCCTCTCTGTTGCTCAATCTGATGTTCCTGCAAGTATCACATCTGCTGTGCAGTCCGCCTACACAGCCGCACTTGCTGGAGCAGCGGATAAGTATTCTCAGGCTATGTCTGCAGTATCTGCTCAAATCTCAGGCGAGCCGAAACCTGCCCATGAGGAGATGTTTAGCTCGGTTTCGAACGGATATTTCAATGCGGTAGCCGCAGCCAACTCGCGACTCAGCGAAGCTATGACGGCAGCATCCGAAGGCCTCTATGGTACTCCAACCACCAACCGACTCCCTGATATGCCAACGATTCCATCGGTTGACTGGGAACGTGTCCAGTCTATAGCCCAGCAAAAATTCCAAGATTCAGTAAACTGGGCTTCTGAGCAGTACGATTCAGCCAAAGTTGCAATTGGTGTTGCCGAGCCTACCCCAAGCACTTACCTCGAGGGAGCAGAAAAGAGAGCGGAGAAACTCTTGGATCAAGCTAAACACAACTATTTCGCTGGAATTGGGCTAGCTCATGCTCGCTACTCTGAATTTCTGTCCGCAGCTTCTACGGCTGTGAGTTCTCTAACTGCTACGCCTACACCAACGAATATCCAGGAGTCGGCATCATCAGCTGTCTCTGCAGCCAGTGAAGCTGCAGAATCCGTAGCGTCTTCCGTTGGCGACCTGGCTGGAGATGCCAAAAATACAATCGGTGAAAGCTGGGATTTGCTAGTCAGCCGCGTGAGTTCTCAGGTTTATGGTGCGCCGACGCCGACGCCGTGGTATGAAAACCTGTATGCTGCCGCCAGTGACTACGCATCTCAAGCCGGCGACTCTGCCGTGGCTGCAACTGATGCTGTCGCCGCCCAGATAACCGCTGCCTCATCCCTAGCCGAAGAGTACGCTGCTTCCGCTAATTCGGCAGCATTTTCACAATACGCTGCTGTGAGCTCTCTTATCTCTGAGCTGGTAGCTGGCAAGGAGCCTAGCTATACAGAGTCTGTATACATGCGCCTTGCTCAAGCCTATACAACAGGGCTTTCCTCGGCGTCAAGCATCGCCAGTGTTGCATCAGCCACAGCCGCCAGTGCTGCTAGCATAGTAAGCGATGCTGCGAGCTCTGGTATGGAAGCAGCTGGTGAAAGTATAGCGGCGGCAACAGATAAGGTTAAAGACACAGTCGATCACCTCAAAGATGAACTATAAACGGGTGTTAGGGTTGCTGGCTCTGAGTTATTGTACCTCGTGGAATACATTAACACCTAAGCTAGTGATTTCTGCTCACCATGATATCATATTGATGAATTATTGATGCGCGTTGTTATTGCACACCGCGGTCTGATCCCATCAATCTTTTTATACCATGTCACTCTTTAGCAAACTCACATATACCCTAAGCGATGCTTGCTTGTCTCGTGGAAGCTTCCCGCCTATCTCTTAAGCCGAATCTTGCACAAGAACGACTCCTCTCCATACTGTTGCTTAGAGAGCCAAACTTTCAGCTCTGCTGGCCTAACAACTGCGATTCCAGCCAGCTCGAAATTATACCAGTCTTCTTTAGCACATGACTGCCATTGTAGGCACTTGATTTCGGGAAACGGAACGGCGGGGGAGAGGGCGGGACGGGGGTGACGTAGACCAGTCCATAAAATGTGTCTCGCGGGAAGAGGGAGTGAATGGGGTTGTACTATCTACATGTATCAAGTATGGAGATGCGATGCAATGACACGAATGAGTAATACCTTTTTGTTTACCCTGGTTCATGGATTTTCTTACTGGCGTTATGGGTAGGCTTCAGTATTATTTAGCTCTAAAGTCTGCTGTCATTTCTCGGTTTATCGGTCGGTGCAGAACTGAGGCATGCGACATACTTGTCTTAGGACAACAATTCAGCAGGAAGGATGAGCAAATACAATTCCATAGCGACAGATAATGAGTAAAATTATACTTATAACATTATGATTATTGACTTTAGCTACGTACTTTTTGAGACGCAAGTTTCCATGCAAAAGCTCCTCTCTCGGGTAAATGATACACTGATGCTAGAGGGTAAACCGGAAAGAAGGATGATCATCGCCCATATTATGGACCTCTTCGGCAGGCCTCGAGAGCCTATAATCTCTCTTACCAGCATCGCGCTTCCGGTTCTCAATCAACATACCAACAAACAGCGCCGTAGCAGCGATACCACCTAGCCAATTCAAGCCGAGCGCGACACCATACCCAGTCGTATACCTAGGCGCCTCGCGATCAACGAAGATATTCGCCGCGACAACGCCAACGATATTCCCCACGGTGACCTGGATGCTCGCGCCGAAAGCGCGTTTCCAGTGTCCGGCGACGTTATTCGCGAGCCACGCGAGCGCCATCGGCGTCGCGATGTATCCGCCTATGGAAGCGAAGAAGAGCGCGCCGTATTTGACCTCGCGGGAGAGGCCGTCCTGCGCGAGCAGGATGGCGTAGCCGACGGTGGCGGTACAGCAGCCGAGCATGACGAAGGCGTAGCGGTGGTGGCAGCGGTCGGAGACCCACGCGACGAGGACCATGGCGACGGCTGTTACGGCGTACACGGGGATGCTGTGCACTTGCGCCTCGCGGGCCTTCCAGCCGAACTCGACGAGGATGGTGGGCATGAAGAAGACGAGGGAGTAGCCCGTCACGCCCACGCCCAGGTAGAGCAGGGAGCCGAGCCAGATCTTCCAGTCGAGGAAGATGAGTTTGTAGGCTTGTTTGTTTAGGGTGTCCACTGTGAGGGTACGGGTCAATCATCACTCTTGAGTGTTTTAAATGGAAAGAAAGGGCGTGAGGGAAAAGGAAGAAGAATAATTCGTTTTTCTTACTGCGTGCTACGTCGCCGCCGTCTTCAGCCAGGATGCGGCTGAGCAGGGCCTTCTCTTCGAGATTCAGGAAACGGGCTTGCGAGGGCCAGTCCACGATCATGAAGACGGCGATGATAGAGACGAAGGCCGTCACCGCGCCCTCGATGATGAAGATCCAGCGCCAGGCGCGGATGTTGAGGTGGCCGTCTAGGTCTGCGATGGCGTATGCGAGGAGCTATAGCACGAAAACAAGAGAAGGTTAGCTTTTTTTAACTCGCTTTCCACTATGATCAACAGGCAAGAATCTCAATAAGAAAGTGAAAAGAAGGACTTACTCCTCCGAAAGCGCCGGCGACGACGACGGAGCAGAAGAACGAGCTCATGCGGACCTGGAAGTCGTGCCGCTTGTAGTACATGGATGTTAGGTAGATGATGCCTGGGATCACGCCTGCTTCTAGTACGCCGAGCAGGAAGCGCAGAACGACGAGTTGTGCGTATGTCTTGATGAAGCCCATCGACATGTTTACGATGCCCCAACTGAACATCAGGCCTGAGAGATACCAGGCTATAGTGGGGTTAGTTATTATGCATTATAATTGCCATAAGGCATGATGAAGGTGGTGAAGGGGGTGAAGTGGGAAGCTATCGCTACGTGTCGTATCTCCGGTATGTTTCTTGATGGGACTAGCACTTACACGGCCGCACTCTCTTGATAATCATATTACTAGGGATCTCAAGGAGAATGTATGGCACGAAATACACCTAGAAGGCATCAGAAACGGTGATAAAGGCCGGTCTCAAGCAGCGCAGCAGAATAAACGCAGGTGGCTGTATTAGATAGGGGGTATATAACCTACGAAGAGAGCAACATTATACCGATTCCCATAAAGCTGAAGTTCCTCAGTAAGGCCTTGAATGCGCGCATTGCTGATATTGATGCGATCCAAAAACGAAAGACCGTACACGACGAACAGAATAGGGTAGACGTGCAGATCGATCTTCCAGCGCAGACGTCTCTCGGCCCGGGGATCGATCGGGTCGGTATCGCAAGGGTATCTTTTACCGCCGTTTATCCCCGCAGCCATATCGGTGAGTGCGCAGGTATCGATATCATTTTCCTCCGGGTGGGAGCACGATGAATTCTTTTCCGAATCCATATCCTTTAAAACTAATATTTCTTGATGTACAGCGGCGGCGAGCGAACTGTCCCGCGTAGGTGGCGTTGTTGTGGGACGACTATTCTGGAAGAGATGTACTGGTAATGGTATCGGGGCTAGTAACATGTCGTCACGCTTCGCTCCCAGCTTTAAAGAGGAAGTATATGTATATACGTGAGGAGAAGATATAGAGTCGTATGATTATTAGAGAGCGGGTTACAAGGATAAGGTTACCGAGTGACTGGATGGAGTGTCGAAGATTTCCCGAGGACGAATGAGGGTGTGATGATGATAGGGTAGGAGCACTAAGCAAGCATATTCGATAGAGCACATATATACGGAAGTAAATCGCGAGCGCGCAAACAACAGGATGACAACTCGGCCTCAGTATTTAATACATGGTGTTTTACGGTGATATATAGACTCCCTTTCTCGGGCTTTTGCAGCCATAATCGGTGATACATTCTCACCACGATTCTATAGTGCTCGGCTTAACAGCGGGCAAAGGGAAGCGAAGATCGATAGATGTGTAACTATAGCCGTCTAGGAGGGTTCTATATATCAGCCAGGCATATAGATTGATTGATAAGGCAGACAATGTGCCGCTGGTGTCGATATGCACGTCATACGGTCTGTGCTGCATAGTAGGTTCCCGGGTAGCCCAAATGGGTTTCTTCTCTGCCTGACTGTTTCCCAATATTCACAAGTCGTTAGTCATCCTTCAGCTGTCGCCATGTAAGTAGAAGCCCGGGTTTGGGCCGAAAGGAGGTGGAGTTCGGCGATTTGGGGATCAGGTTCTGTTCTTATTGCTTTTGCCGTACGCCGTGTTCCCGTATTCGATTATGAGATGCAGATCAAGGCGTGCTTGGCGGTTCGGATGTCATTCCGGGCTGAGACACTTTCTCGGCTTGGGTTTGACACATACGATACACGAGAGTGCCGGTACACCGCCAATTTCCCCCATCTTTCCCAAGTCGTCGGTGTCTCTATACTAGCTTGGAACGTCCGTAGCGTAGCTGCGACAAAGACTTTTTAGGTCTAAGACAAGAGAGAGAATTTGCTTGACGGGTTGGGTGAGTGGCTGGGCATGATCTACACTCTTCCACTCGACTACTTTACCTCTGTTACTCATGCCGTCACCTTCAGTGACATCTGCTGTTCAGCATAGACATGGTGTGAGACTTGAGCCAGGTTCTCGGACCGTTTCTCGTGATCGCGGGGTACACATATGCACTCCACTGTAACGTTCCGACTCGGTAGACTTTGAACTGTTCTCGGCCAGAGCGATTCGCCTATTTCTCTCCTTCTTTCTATAATAAATCTAGAGTAAATAAAACTCGAAGCTTGAAGTAATGATAGGCTTCCTAATTTGCAAGTGTAGTCTTGACTTAGACTTATACGAGAACACTAGTATGCCATACTAAAAGTTCCAATTACACTAGCGCTAAAGTTTAGCTGCGTTGGGATCAAACTGAGTGTTTGATTGGCCAATTGTAAAAACATTCCTGCAATCGAGTAAACCTTAAGTCTTTCAGACCAGACAATGTGATCGCTCAATTCTCATCACAAGGGATATTTCTATGCCCTGATCAATCGAAGTTCAAACATCGAACTTAATGTTAAGATAAATTCCAGGATATACGAAATTCTTTCTGTGATATATTCGCGATACGGGATGGACGACAGTTTCTTCGTTTCAACCTTGACAGGTCCAGGATCAACAAGGTCCGTGATTTTCGCACCGTGTTTCTATAATATGTCTTACCCGAGTGAATACTGTCTTGGTTTAGAGCGTTATACATTGTGTGGCTTTCCGTGATTCTACCCCTTATATCAGTCACAGTGAATCATTGTATCACCCACTACTGCATGAAATGCCGGACAGCCTCGCACAATCACGGCTGCCCGCCGTACAAGCGAGCTAGCGCCCAGTTCCCCTTAGCCGAATAAGTTAACGATTGATCGAAAGTCTCGAGACATAGCGGCAAAATTTGAGTGCCATTTCCGAGATCATACTATTGACTTGGCCTGAAATGATGTAGCCAGCGGGTTAGCTTCCACCCAGTCTCACTATGGATTATAATACAGCAGAGCATGGGAGGTAAGGGGTGAGATGATTTTACTAAGAGTAGGAGAGCGTTGCTGGGCGAGTTCTCGCAGTTAAGGAGAGTTGCTTGCCGTGTCCAGTTCCATCACGGATGGGCGAAAATCAAACAATAACGCTCTAGCAGTAGCAGGTACCTCTCTATTTCCCGAAATTCATATGAATATAACTGATTTAAAGATTAATTCGCTGGTCTACACGATAGCCTTTCACATTAGGCCCAGGACAGCACTGGGGTTAATGACTTTCTATGCTTTATCGACACCTTCGATCACAGTTTATATTTCTTGCTCCTTTACGTCCACTCGACCTACCAGTTTCCTGGAAGAGGCTACCCCCGTCTGTTGGATCTGTGCCTACACTAGGTAGTTTCCAGTGGGGTTGATGAGACAGGATAAACAACGAGCTCGGTAAATTAACCTCTACGTTGACCGACATCGAAGATTGCATCTTGGCTCGCAGGCACCCCAGCTAGTGCATTCACTCACATTATTATCCTTCCCGCCTCTCTCAGCACTGACGAAACACTGTCCACCTCCGCCATATCTCAGTCCCATGGCTTCACCCAACTGTTGTTACGAGTCGATGACAAAAATTTGAAAGGCCTGTGTTCTCTGGACCTGGATAGTATTGCTGCGTATGATCTGGGGGCACTCAGTCTCCGATTTCGACTAGACATTACCCAGGCTATTTCGTGGTCAACATCGGTCAGGTGGTTGTGGTTTCTGTTCTCTTGAAGAGAATACGCTCTTTCGATTTCTTGCATCAGGGTTCACATCGTAGCTGTACGGCAGTCTACGAACAGAAACCCCAAGTGCCAGACAATATGGCAATAATACACCATATTCGAGGGGCAGAGGTCAATGCCGTATCAGGCGATAACGGCCCTATAATATTTATTCCCGCCTGGATCTTCGCGTTCCTGTGTCCTATAGTGGTGGGCACAAGAATTTGGTCAAGACAGAGATCAGGCGGACGGTTAGGGGCAGATGACTACACAATCCTAGTATCCCTCGTAAGTAAACTCGCAGCCCGCTTGCGCCGAGAATCACGAATCTAATCGCTGGGATGAACGGTGTCCAGGCCTTTGCGGTGGCAACGGACGTTTTGAATGTATGGGGTTGCTATTACGGTTACGGAAAACATGCGGCAACTTTGACAGAACATGAAAGATACGAGGCTTTCAAAGTGAGTTCAGATAAGTCTTACAATAAGGCCATCATTAAAACAGCGCTGACCGCTTCATAGTCCTTTTACCTGACACAAATTACGTACAAGACGTCTATAAACCTCACTAAATCCTCGATTCTGTTACTATACCTGCGAATCTTCACCGGCGTCAAGTGGTTTAGGCGAACTTGCCTCATCGTTCTCACTTTCGTTGCCTTGTATTGCGTTGCCGTGATTATAGCCACCATATTCCAGTGCATCCCCGTCGCAGCAGCATTCGACAAGACCATTACCGACAAAGTGTGCATCAACAACGGGCGTTTCTGGTTTGCAAATGCCGGCTTTTCCATCGCATCCGATATCATCATCCTTACAATTCCGATGCCACTCGTTTATTCACTCCAAATCCCTCGTGTACAGAAGGCTGCATTATTTTTTGTATTTACACTTGGTGCCTTGTGAGTCGTCCCTTTGGATTCTACACGCCGCTGCTTTCGCTAATCACTCACTAGTGTCGTAATCACCTCGTGTCTTAGAGCCACAACCCTCAATCTTCAAGCGAAAAGCCGCGACCCCCTATACGATGTAGCTTCGACGATGTGGACAGTAATCGAAATGAATGTGGCTATCATATGCGCATGTCTACCCCAAATCCGGCCCCTCCTCGTCAAAGTCTTCCCTAAGATCATGCCCGCATCAAGCGCCTCAAGAGACAGGGCTGGCCCCAAGGTCACGCTTGGCAGCGGTATTCTGAAGTCATACGGCAGTCGTCAGCAGTCCAGCGATGAAGGGGGCAGGTGGCTTAGAATCGAGTACCAGGACGGCATCAACTTGACGAATATCCGCAAAGCCGATGCCTTTTCTCCAAAACTCCCTCCACCTGAGGATATAGACACCCAGACGGGAATTCAGAAGACTGTTGGGTATAGTGTGGAATACTCCAAACACAGAAGAGGCTCTGGGGTTTGAATTGTGCCTGTAAAAGGATGGGCCGTTGCCAGAATGCCTGGTTCACGCCACTTCGTTGTGCTTTTTGATTTTGAAGCGAAGCGAATAAGGGGGTTTACAGAAATTTCCCAAGTATGAATTGGCGATATAACGCTGGGTACATTTGCTCGAATTGGCAAACGTTAAGGTTGGACAGAAGAATTTAGGCCAGGGGTTTATGTAATAACCTAGGCCGATTTTGGAGGGGCTTGGAGAGAGATTCTGCCTTGGGACTTTAGCGAAGCTATGTTAGCTGATGATACGTGGCTGTGTCGGGACAGGAGCCCACGTCTGATCAGAGTCACTACAGCCAACCCAGGATTTAATTGGAGAGGCCACTAGTCTATCCTGTGCAATTTTTATTTCTTTCTTGGTCTCTTGACCCCTTTTCAAACAGCATATTATTCCCTTCTTTTTATCCAGTTTGAGCAGAGAAACCCGCGGCCATAAATAACGAATGATGTACCTATTGATTTGAACTTTTACCTCCTTTTAGCAATGGCTTCTATCGCTGGTGGTGACATATGCAGTCCACAACGGGTGCTCTACTTCCCCCTTGATCACACGCTACCCCAAATCAGACTCATCAAGATCCTACCATTCGAGAACACCGATAACGAACAAGTATCTTGTCAATTGAAGACGATAGAATTGTCTGAAGATACTCGCTATGCGGCGCTATCCTATGTCTGGGGAGATCCCAAAATTACTGAACACATTAAAGTCAATGGTATCGATTTACCTGTCACAACCAATCTTGCCTCTGCATTGCGACACTTTAGGAGGTACGGGTTTCCTCAAAATCAGGAGACGAAGGACTTACAATATCTGTGGGTCGACGCTATCTGTATCAACCAAGACGAGGGCGGTATTTCGGAAAGGAATCACCAAGTAGCCCTCATGAGCAAAATATACAGCAGTGCGACGTCGGTTCTTTCATGGCTTGGCACACACAATTCTGAGAAGGCTCTGAAAATCATCCATGAAATCGCGCCTGTTATTGGCGCGACACCAGACCGCTTACACATTCCAATGAATGCGGAAAGAATATATTCTGGTTTCCGTTGGCTGTACTCTACTCTAGCCCCGCCAACCACTCCTAAGGGCCAAATACCAGAGGAGTGGGTATCCATTCACGCTCTCAGTACGAGCGTGTATTGGGAAAGGAGATGGGTTGTGCAAGAGATGGCGTTGGCTAGATCAACCTGGGATCATTGGTTCATCTGTGGGAATGCGTCTGCTACCTTTCATGAACTCAGGATGTTCAACCAACTCCTTCAGTCTATTGGCAAAAGACCTTATCCTGAGTCCGACGGACCTCGGGCGTTGGACGGGCACAAGTGGGATTTTCTCTCGAAAGTAGTACAATATTGCACGCTCCCTACTGAAATGATCAATGAATTACGAGTCCGGCCACAAAACAAGCCTGGGGATATAACTCAACGATCTATCTTTTATGCCGCATGCATTATAGCGACTACCAGTTCGGCAAGCCGGCCTCACGATTGCGTTTACGCCATCTTAGGATTGTGTCCTAATCATAATATCAAACCAGACTATGGCAAGCCTGTAAGGGAAGTCTACCTGGGCGTTATTTCTAGTGATGAAGCTGGCGAATGGGACTTGTACTTCCAAATTTCGGGTCGGGGTCTTAATATAAAAGATGAACATAACCTCCCGTCGTGGCTGCCGAATCTTAGCAAACTCCACAATATTAGAGCCTCGGATATTACGGCCAAGAAATCAGTTCCGGTACTCAGCATCAGTCCAGTTCCTCGGGTCGAAGTGTTATCCGAGAACATACTCTGTGTTGACGGAGTGATATGCGATCATGTCGAGCTTGTTAAGCATCTTGATTTTGTTCTTGGCAACGACAAGCACAATACAAATGCTTTAGCGAAGCTGTGTATTGATTACCTTGCTGAGTTTGTCAATATCGCAGAGTCCTCGTGTCTGGCATCCAGTCCCGAACGGGAATGGCAACCTAGACACATAGCTGGAAAACTTGCTGGCAGACGACCTCTGAAAGCCCTGTTAGATGTCCTGGATTGGAGAGACAGACACTATCGGAGAAAGAGCTCCGGTCATTGCTGGGGGGCTTCGTCACCGGAACTGTCTTCCGAGGCCTGGTACTTCTTCGTTTTCTTGCGCTTCTATTTTGAACTTACAGATGAAGAGGAACAGGACGCACGGAGACGACTCAGCTTACCAGCCGGTATGGCGCCAAGCGACTACTTGAAGTCGTATCTTGATCTTGTTTTGCTTCCCCCGATTGATGTTAAGAGCAGTCTAGCCTTATTAACAGTCAATAAAGAGTTCTAGGGATTGCTAGAGAGTCTGACAGAAAGAAGCCTGTTTAAAACTAAAACGGGGTATTTAGGAATAGGGCCGCCTGGTATGAAACCAGGAGACTGGGTATGCGCCGTTCACCCATGTTCACTTCCGGTGCTCCTGAGAAACGTCGCAATACCGGAAGGCCAGACCTTTTTGGAACATGTGGGGGCTTGCTATGTCCTAGGCATATCAGATGGCGAACTTGCCGATAAAGTCGCTAATGGGGAGCTGAAGATTCAGAAATTCAAAATACAATGAAAGCTTTTGGCAGGGCATTATGCTGCATTATGAAACAGCCGATCAACCAACGCGACCTTCCTGCAGGATATGTGCGGAAACTTAAGCGCACTATGCACCAGCACCTTTGGAGGAGACTCCTGCGACACGACGTAGAACGCCGTGTTCTTCCCGAGAGCCCGTCAGTGCTCGGCCAGGGTGTCGCTTACATGGATCTCGGGCTCACGATCTCCATTGATTTCACGAAAAACGGCAACTTGCCGCTATAGATTCTGGCGCAGGCCGTCCGTCAGACCTGCGAGAGTGGAATACTGTTACGGACCTCTTATATATCGAAAGACATATAAGATGTACGCGAGGGTTCTTGATTTGCAGGTAACAATAAGACTAACAGCAGGTGGTCCATAAGGGAGGTTTTACTGGTACTCCCACCACTATACTAGGTGCTGTTAAATATAGCAGTCACTCTTGAGTGATTATAAATATTGGGGTAAGATTCAAGATAAGATTAATAGCTAAAGAGCTAGACTAAACAAGTGATTAAATATAAGAGAATTATAAAATTATATAAACATAAGAAATATATTTTATTAAGGCATAAATAATCTAAAATTAATATTAATTAAAATAATAAATGATTTTGTTTTTTTTTATATATATTTTTATAATAATATTTAATTATATAAAAAAATATATTATTTAATTTATTTTTATTTTTAAATAATATTTTTTTTATTAATTTATTATTATATCTTTTAAATATTTTTATTATAAATATTATAATTTATTTTATAAAATTTTTTTTATTAATTTTAATTAATATATATTTTATATTTAATTTAAATAAATAAATTATAATATATAAAAGTTTTTATTAAAATAATTATAAAAAATAGTTTATTATTATTTTAAATTAAAAAAAAAGTTAAAAAAAAATAAAAAAATAAAAACTTATTATTTTTAAATATAAAAAGAATTATAATATAATAAAATAATTTAAATTATTATTTATAATGTTAATAATATAAATAAATTAAAAAAAATAAAAAAAAAATAAAAACTATAAAAAATATAAATATAAAAAATATATACAAGGGTTCTGTTACGGACCTCTTATATATCGGAAGATATATAAGACGTACGCGGGGGTTCTTGATTTGCAGGTAACAATAAGACTAACAGCAGGTGGTCCGTAAGGGAGGTTTTACTGGTACTCCCACCACTAGTCTAGTCGCGATAGAATAGTAGTCGCTCTTAGATGTTCTTAGTATGAAGTGAAATAAGAGTGTGAGAAATTGATAGCTGGAGAACTAAACTAAACGAGCGACTAGATACAGGAGATCATAATCATTATATAGACATAGGAAATACGCTTTGTCAGGGCGCAAACGGCCCAGGATCGACGAGGTCGCCGTCGACAGTATCGATCCAAGATGGGATCGATAGAGTCGCTGTCGACCACATCGATCCAGTCAGGATCGATGGGATCGATGTCGACCGGAGCGACGGAGTCGCAGCCAACCCCCTTATGCAGTAAGCGGGGTCCGCATAAACGTTAATAATGGGAGAACGAGTGTAAGAGCGTAATGTACGCTAGGCCTCTTCTTGGGCCACCCCTCTTCGTAACAGGTTCTTGATTTATAAATAATAATAAAACTAATAATAAGTGGTTTATAAAAGAGGTTTATTAATATTTCTACCACTATACTAGGTGTTATTAAGTATAATAGTTATTTTTAAATATTAAAATAAAATTTAAAATAAAATTAATAATTAAGAAATTAAATTAAATAATTAATTAAATATAAAAAAGTTATAAAATTATATAAATATAATAAAAAATAAAAAATAAAAGCTTACTCAGAGGTTAATAAACTTAATAAGCCTAGATTATTATAAGCCGGGTAAGCCTAGATCATTATAAGCCGGGGAAGCTAGTATATAACCTTTTAATAACCTAGTGCGGGCCAAAGAAATACTGGCCTTTTTTTATAACTTTTTACTTAATCAGGCTATAATTATTTTATAATATTATCCATTTTTTCTTTATTATTATTATTTTAATAATATATATATATATATTTTTTTTTTATTATATTTTCTTATTTTGTTTAATTAATTAAAGATATTAAATGATATTAAAAAATATAATAAATTTAATAAAATTAAATAATAAATTATTTTAATAAACATAATTAATTAAATTATTAAATAATAATAAAAGATTTTCAATATAAAAAATATATTTATAAATATTATTAATAATATTATTTTTAAAGATTATTATTTAAAAAAAAAAAACTTTTAATTAAAAAATAATCTTTTAAGGTTTTAAAGAAATTTAATATTAAATAAAAGAAATTTAATAATAAATTAAATAAAAAGAAATATAAAAAAATAATATAATATTATGTTTTAAAAATAAATTAAAATATATTAAATATTATTTAAAAAATTAATTTTTTATTTTTAGTTTTAAATAATTAAAATATTAATAATAAAATTAATTTATAATAATTATATTAATTTTTAGATATTTTTTAAATTTTTAAATATTATTAAGATATAAATATTTTTTATTTAATAAAATATTTAATATTATTTTTATTTTAATAAAAATTTAATATTTTTTTAATTTTATAAATATTTTAATTATTTTTTAATATTAGTTTAAATAATAAAATATAAAAAATAAAATAAATTTATATATTTTTTAATAATAATAATTTTTTAATTTTAAAAAAACTAAGTTTTTTAAAATTTAATTTATTATTAAATTATTTTATTTTAATTTATAAAAATTTTAAAATTATATTTTATTTTTAATATAATAAATAAACTTTATTTCTTTTTATTAAAATTAATTTTTTAATTTCTTTTTATCATAATATTAAAATATTTATTATTAAAAGAATTAAAATTATATTTATAATTTTACGTAAAATATTATAATTATAATAATAAATATTTTTATTAATAATTCTTTTTATTTTTTAATAATAATTTTATTTGATTATTTTATTAATAATTAATATAATTTTAAAAACATTGTTTAAAGATTTAATTTAATTTCTTTATTTATTTATATATTTAAAAATAATAAATAATTAAAAACTTAAGTTTAATATTTAAGTGTTTAAAAAAACTTATTTTAAACTTAAATATAAAAAGTTTATTATAATTAAAAATAATTTCTTTTAATATTTTATATTTATTTAAATATTAATAAATAAAAATATCTATAAATTATTTAATAATTATATTATTTTTAAATAATAAAAAATAATTATTTATATTTTATTGTATTATACTTTTATAATTATATTAATTAATAAAAATATTTTAATCATAAAATCTTAAATAATTATATATGATATTTATTTAAATATTTATATTAATTATAATATTATATTAAATTTATATTATAAAACCTTGGTTTTATTATAAATTTAATTACTTCTTATAATTTTAAAAAACTATATTTTTTTTATAATTATTATATAATTTTAATTACTTTTTAATATTTATATAATAAATATTTATTAAAAATATAATATTTAAATATTTTATTTTAAAATTTTAAATTCTTTTTAATATAATATATTTTAAAATTAAACTTTAAAAAGAAAATTATTTAATTTTTATATTATTTAATAATTTCTTATATAATTACAGATTTTATTAAACTTTTATAATTTAAATAAATTTTAATTAATTTTATTATAAATAAAATTATTAAATATTATTTTTTATTATTCTTAAATTATTTAAATATTTTTATAATTATTTTATTTAAAATATTTATTTTAAAATTCTTTTTCTTATTAAATTAAAGATTATTTTAAATTTTAATTTTTTAAAAATCTTTTATATTTTCTTTAAAATTAAAAAAGTTTTTTTTTATCTTCTTTTATTATATATTATATTAATTTTTAATAATTATATTTTTATTTATTTAAATATAATTATAAATTTTAAAAAAATAATTTTTTATATATATTATATATATTTTTTTAAATTTAATTATAATTTAGTTTTTTAAAATATTCTTAATATTAAAATTATATATTTTTTATATTTTTTAAATATATTTAAATAAATAAATATAAATTTATTTAAAAATTATTATAATATTATTATTATTATATATTAAAAATTACTTAATATATTTATAATTCTTATAATATTATTAAATATTGATATAATTTATATATTATTTAAATAATTATTCTTTATTGTTTTTTATTATATAAATAATTGTTATAAACTAATAAAAGGGGTGGCCAGTTCAACAGGCCAGATATAAAGAAAAAGAGCCAAAATTGGTATAGGTTATATAATCGTAAAATTAAGCCAGTAAACCCTGAATCACTAGATTATAATAATAAGCTAGTAAACCTTCGATCACTAAAAAAAATAAGACTTGTTCTATTAATATTTCTTATATTTATATAATCTTATAATTCATTTTATATTTAATCACTTATTTAGTTTAGCTTTTTAATTATTAATTTTATTTTAAATTTTATTTTAATATTTATAATCATTTAATAATAATTATTATATTTAATAATATTTAATATAATAATAAAAATATTAATAAAACCTTTTTTATAAACTATTTATTATTACCTATAAATTAAAAACCTTTATATATATTTTATATATTCTTTAATATATAAAAAGTCTATAATGTTTTGATAGCTCTTTAATTAATAAAACTTAGTATAATATAAATATTAATATAAAAAACTAGGTAATAATTAATTTATAAAATAAGTTTACTAAAAGATATTATAAGAATATTTAATAAAATAATAAAATATAAATATATTTATAAATATTTATTTTAAAAAATATATTTTATTTAATAAATTCAATTAATTAAATAAATTATAAAACTTAAAATATAAAATTAAAATATAAATTTAGAGATTTTATAAATATTTTAATAAATTATAAATATTAATATATTTAAATAATAAACCCTGGTTATAATTAATTAATTATTATTAATTAAAAATACAATTATAATATAAATAAATAATAATAAATTAAATAAAGAAAAAATAATATTAATATTAATACCTTTAATTAAACTAATTATACTTATTTTAAAAATAATTTTCTAAAGAACACCTACACTAGCTAAAATAGTGGTCACCCAGACGCCACAGAATCAAAAAATAATAATAGCAGCACCTGCCACTATAATAATAGCAACAGTTACCCTATAGACACCTGCTTTTATAATATCCCAACCAGCGAAAATAATACTATTACTATTATTATCACCACCTCCAGGACAAGTTATTATAACTAGCCTACCAAAAACCAAAGGTTTCAAGCCTATACCCCCTAGGCTATATAATAGGTCTACAGATATAAAAATATTCTTTATTTAAATAAAACTTTACTTAAAATAATATAAGTTAATAATTAAAGAAAACTATTAAAAAATAATAATAGTTTTTTAGTTTTTAATAAAAAAAATATTTATATAGTTTTAATTAATATTCAAAGATTATTTAAAATCTTTTATATTAAATAAAACTAAATAAAAGATTTAAAAAATCTTTATTAATTATAAAATTTTAAAAAATAAATAGAAATATTATTTTAAAATATTAAAAAAGCAAAATATATTAAAGAATAGTTTTACTCCTTACTATAAACTAAGAATATAATAAATTATATTATAAAGTTTAAATAATTAATAATAATTTTAAGATTATTAAAATATATATAATTTTATTTATTTTATATAAAATTAGAAATATAAATTAAAAATAAACTTTATAAAATAAATAAATTTAAAGAAATTAATAAATATATTAATATAATTATTATAATCAATTCATAATTATTTAATAAATATTTTAAGAAAAAAAGAATTATTATAACTAAAAAAAATAGTTCTTAAGAGAATATAGGATAAAGATTTAAACAAGTAAATAAAATCAAGAAATAATTATTTAAAGATATATTTTAGCTTAAATATTTTAATTATAAAAAAAAGATTCTTTACCTTAAAAAGAATATAGGTAATAAAAGTCCAAAGAAATAAAAAGAATGAATATTAACCAGAAAATAATATATTTTTAAAATAAAAATATAGAGTTATTATTTTAAATTAAATAAATAGTTTTATATTTAATAAAATAAAATACTTAATTTATAAAAAATTAAAAAAAAGAATATATAAATATTATTTAAAATAAATTATAAAACAATATATATATTATAAAAATAATTAAGATTATATAATATATAATTTTAATAAATAATTTAATTAAAAATAAAAAACTATTAATAATAATAAATTAATATTAATAATAAATTTAAATAATTATAAAAAAGTTTTTATAATTAAACTTGAAATATAATTTAAAAGAAAATCTTGTTTTAAAAAACAAAATTATAAATATAATTAATATTATTATAATATAGATTATAAATAACTTAAATAATTAATATTTAAAAGTATTTAAAAAGGTAAAATAGTTTATTAAACACTAAAAAAAAAGAAAATTAAAAGAAAAAAATAGAAAAAACTATTTTAAACAAGCTTAAGAAAATAGAAAAGAATAATAGAATATTATTAATTAAAACCAGAACTAATATTATATATATTCTTTAATTAATTATTTAGCAAATTATTAAAAGCTATAAATATAATAAAATAACGATAATAAAAATAATAACCTTTTAATACTTAAATACCTAGAAAATTATAAGGTTATATAAATATTATTAATATTTATATATTATAGCTATAAATATAATGAAATAATAATAAAAAAAGATAATAACCTTTTAATATTTAAATACCCAGAAAATTATAAAGTTATATAAATATTATTAATATTTAGTTTTTAAAATAAATTATATAAATAATAATAAATAAACTATATATAACAGATTATAGAATTATAATATAAATAAAATATCAAAATAAACAAAGATTTATAATATTTAAAATAAATAATAATTATATTGTTACGAAGAGGGGTGGCCCAAGAGAAGGCCTAGCGCGCGTTGCGCTCTCACACTCGTTCTCCCATTATTAACGCTTATACGGACCCCGCTTACTGCATAAGGGGGTTGGCTGCGACTCCGTCGCTCCGGTCGACATCGATCCCATCGATCCTGACTGGATCGATACTGTCGACAGCGACTCTATCGATCCCACCTTGGATCGATACTGTCGACAGCGACTATCGATACCATCTTGGATCGATACTGTCGACGGCGACCTCGTCGATCCTGGGCCGTCTGCGCCCTGACAAAGCGTATTTCCTATGTCTATATAATCTCATGACTCTCCTGTATTTAGTCACTCGTTTAGTTTAGTTCCTCAGCTATCAATCTCATCTCAATTTCTATTGACGACTACTACTCTATTGCGACTAGACTAGTGGTGGGAGTACCAGCAAACCTCCCTTACGGACCACCTGCTGTTAGTCTTATTGTTACCTGCAAATCAAGAACCCCCGCGTACGTCTTATATATCTTCCGATATATAAGAGGTCCGTAACAATAAAATACTTTAATAAATATTTACTTTAATTTTTTTTAATTCTTTTTTAAATAAAAAATATTTTTTATAAATTATTTATTAAAATAATTATATTCTTAATAGTTAATAATATTTATAATTATTATTTATTTTAAATATTATAAATTTTTATTTATTTTAATATTATATTTATTATATATAATTTATTTTAAAATTAAAAGTTTTTTAATTTATTTTATAAATATTAATAATATTGATATAATTTTATTATGTTTATAATTTTTAATAATTAATTAAATAATTAATTAAAAAATATATATAATATTAATTTTAATTTTAATTAATAATATTTTATTATTCTTTTATATCTTTTATAATTTAAATTATAAAAAATAATTCTTTATATTTATATTCTTTTAATCTTTTTATTTTTTAATATTTAATAAATTATTTTATGTTTTTAAATATTTTTAAATATTAATTATTTAAATTATATTTATAATTTTATTTTTTAAAATAAAATTTATTTTTAAATTATATTTTAAATTTAATTATAAAAACTTTTTATAATTATTTAAATTTATTAATAATATTAATTTATTATTATTAATAATTTTTTATTTTTATTTAAATTATTTTTTAAAATTATATATTATATAATTTTAATTATTTTTATAATATATATATTCTTTTATAATTTATTTTAAAAATTATTTAATTAATCTTTATTTTTTCTTATTTCTTTTAGATTTTTATTATTTAGATTCTTTTTTAATAATTTTTATTATTATTTCTTTTTAAAATAATATAATAATTAAAAATCCTTGTTTTTTTATAATTAAAATATTTAATTTAAAATATATTTTTAAATAATGATTCTTTAATTTTATTTATTTATTTAAATCTTTATTTTATATTTCTTTAAAAATTCTTTTTTTTAATTATAATAATTATATTAATTTATTTTTAATTTATATTTTTAATTTTATATAAAATAAATAAAATAATATATATTCTAATAATTTTAAAATTATTATTAATTATTTAAATTCTATAATATAATTTATTATATTTTTAATTTATTTTAAATAATAAAATTATTTTCAAAATCTTTATAATTAATAAAAATATTTTAAATTTTTTATTTAATTTTATTTAATATACAAGATTTTAAATAATTTTTTAATATTCTTTTTATTAAAAATTAAAAAATTATTATGTTACGGACCTCTTATATATCGGAAGATATATAAGACGTACGCGGGGGTTCTTGATTTGCAGGTAACAATAAGACTAACAGCAGGTGGTCCGTAAGGGAGGTTTTACTGGTACTCCCACCACTAGTCTAGTCGCGATAGAATAGTAGTCGCTCTTAGATGTTCAAAGTATGAAGTGAAATAAGAGTGTGAGATTGATAGCTAGAGAACTAGAATAAACGAGTGACTAGATACAGGAAAGTCATGAGATTATATAGACACAAAGCAAGAGCCCATCCAGCAAGCCAAGTGAGCCTGGATCACCAGTGAGCCGAGTGAGCCTGGATCACCAGTGAGCCGAGTGAGCCTGGATCACCAGTGAGCCGAGTGAGCCTGGATCACCAGTGAGCCGAGTGAGCCAGCACGTGACCCCTCAGTAGCCCAGTGCGGGTCGGGAACACTGGCCCCTCCCTATGGCCCCTTACCAGATCGGGCCACAGCCACTTCGTAACATATTATTATTTTTTAATAATTCTTTTTAATTATTAATTTATATTATTTTAAATGAAGTTTTATTTATATAAAAATTATTTTTATATTTATAAATCTATTATATAATTTAAAAAATATAAGTTTAAATTTTTTAATTTTTAATAAATTAATTATAATAATTTATTGTTTTTTAATTTCTTTAGTTCTTTTAATTAATTTAAGAATTAATATATTTAAAATTTAAATTAATATTATTTTTATTAATTAAAATATTATAAAAATAAATATTTATAAAATAACTATTATTATTATTTTAATTAATATAAATATAATTAATTTAAATATTAATATTAATATTTTCTTTATTTAATTTATTATTTAAATTATTATTATTTATTTATATTATAATAATATTTTTAATTAATAATAATTAATTAATTATAATTAAAATTTATTATTTAAATATATTAATATTTATAATTAATTAAGATTTTTATAAAACTTTTAAATTTATATTTTAATTTTATGTTTTAGATTTTATAATTTATTTAATTAATTGAATTTATTAAATAAAATATACTTTTTAAAATAAGTATTTATAAATATATTTATATTTTATTCTTTTATTAAATATTTTTATAATATTTCTTAATAAATTTATTTTATAAATTAATTATTATTTAATTTTTATATTAATATTTATATTATATTAAATTTTATTAATTAAAAAATATATAAAATATATATAAAAATCTTTAATTTATAAATAATAATAAAATTAATAATAAATAATTTATAAAAAACGTTTTATTAATATATTTATTATTATATTAAATATTTTTAAATAATTATAAATATTAAAATAAAATTTAAAATAAAATTAATAATTAAAAAATCGAATTAAATAAATAATTAAATATAAAAGAATTATAAAATTATATAAATATAAGAAATATATTTTATTAAAATATAAATAATCTAAAATTAATAAAACTATTATTAATAATATTAATCTGGGACAGGATCGATAGAGTTATTATTGATTATACCGATCTAGCTAGGATTAATAGGATTAATATCGACCGGAGCGACAGAATCGCAACCAACCCCCTTATACAACAAGCGGGGTCCGTATAGGCGTTAATAATGGATAAACGAGTGTAAGAGCGCAACGCGCGCTAGGCCTCTTCTTTGGGCCACCCCTCTTTGTAACAAATACGTGGCGGAGGCAGGAACAGCATCCCGCCGCTACGAGCGAGAGATCTTGGGCTTCTAAGGGAGATCAAGGGCCGCGTTATGCCGCCGGTCTCCAGTGAAGGGGTGTTAGAAAACGCTTATGCTTCGGCTGTAAGGTGAAGGCACGGACTATTGGATGAGCAGCGACTCTATGCTGCGGGCAAACTCGTTCGGTACGCATTCTACCAATCCATTGCATCCTGCTCTTCTCTTTCCCGACTTTTGAGATTTTCAGGTAGCTAGCCTTTTGGTGAACTCCACGATGCAGGGTCTAATTACTATAAAGCAAAGAAGAGATAAGGGGCTTTGAAGTGGCATCACGGTTTTTATGAAGGGCACTTTAGAACACTGGCGAGAATTAATAGACCCATTAGCTTCTTAAATTGACTTTTGCTGTTGCGTCCACCTTTATGCGACAAGGAGCATGTACCTCACAGGTCATGGAGGCTGAACAGCTTGATAAGGCGAGACATCAGGGAGGCCGATATATCTACTTATCCATAGCTACTCATATGACGCCCGGCTGCTATACTTGGGACGTATATTGGCCATCGGCCCACAGTTTTCAACCCTTTTTGCATGAACTTTCTATCGCGCTCAGATTTTCTCTACGGCATTGTCACCAGAAGTTCTTACACCTAACAATGGAGCACATCAAATTGTTATTTAGGTACCTATTGTACCATATGGCTGCTACAACGCCTAGAAGCGCCAAAACCCATGGAACAGCCATTCTAAGTGTCTTCCTGGTTCTTTCATCCCGCCGCGCTGATGCCCCTTTGGAGCGCCTCCTTCTAACGTTTAATCGTGGAAAAGGAACGTTGGGAACGTCCTTTCCGAGGAGCGCACATAACGGTTCCCATCCGTCACCCATCTTGTACTCAAGTCTCCTCTCAGAAGGGACCATCTGCCTTATCGTCTCGAAGTATCTGTCATACGTCTCGCGGGCGTTGGCTTCTATTTCTTCGAGGTTCTTGGCTCCGAAGAACCCGAAGTGGACTTTCTGCATTGCGTAGCCAGCGCGAACACCGTTGATGTGCCAGTCGAGAAAGAGGCCAATGCCGACCAGAGGAGAAGAGGAGAACAGTGTGGTCAGGAGCTGTGATCTGAAACTCGGCCACCAGGAATCAAAGTCCCGCTGGACGACCACTACCTTGGCATTGGGATAGGCTTTTATAAGCTGGGGGACGAACGGTGAGGCCAAGTCAGTGACTATATCGTATTTGGAACCCCACAGAGTATCCCAGTCTTCTCGTGTGTATGGCTGCCTTTGTGTCGCTCCGGGTATCGATGGCCAAGTAGCCTCCGCTGCTTTCTCTATGAGACTCCATGGGTTGCCACGAATGTCGTCGACCCCATGGTGAACTGTATAGCCTAGAGTTCTGTAGGCTTTGGCGAGAGAGGTTGTGCCCATACGAAACAGAGCCGCGTGGATAACCACGAGCCCCTGCTGAGAAGATTGGTCTTGGTCCTCCATGATGTTAGTGTACGAAATCTGACAGGGTGCTCAGAGGTTCGATGAGGATAGGACTTTAGGTTAGGAGTGAATTTAGCAATTGTTGGCTCGGGGAAGGTAAAAAGGAATAGGATTTCAAATAATGGAAAGAGTGGCTGTGTCGGACTGTTATGTATACAAACCAACAAGACCCGACAGCTCATTCTACTGTCAGGGACCTAGTGGGGTGCTAAGAGTAGGGCCAGCGGGACTACCCGGCCCCATACTCCATGTGGACTGGTGTTAGAGGATCGTGAATGAAGCTTATGTAGGCATCAGATCGCCAGGCAGGCAGAGTAGCTCTAAGCTTACCTTTTGTTGCGCTATAGTGGATCCAGGGGCTAAAAGGGGTTAAAGGAGGTCATTCGGGTGATCTCCGGAAGCCTTAGTCAGTAGCGCACACCTATATATAGAGCATGCTGGATAGGCCAGGATGAGCCTGTTTAGTAGATAATTCATCATTGAAGCTATACAGACTAGTAGGTGCCACAGTAGTGTGACACCTTTTGTTGTTACGTACCGCCAAAGGTGTGCTAAAAGCTATTAATAGCTGTCGAGGCAATAGGACTCTACTTAATGTTTCTTTTGCGAGTATAATATATAAATTGGCAGGCAACTTAGGGCTCGAATTCTTATTCTTATGCATGACACGCGGTGGGCGATAGGTAAGGTCAAATTGTTCGTTCCTTTTTCTAATTGCCTCCTAGACCTGTTTGGTGTAGAGGGCCGTATGTGAGTGTAAGCAAAGTCAACATAAGTCTTATTACAAAGCTTCAATATCCGTATTTCCCTTTCCGACGCTAACGAGTAATGGTCCCGATTCTAGCGACAAATTGATTCGAGCTTAGGCTGGTGGGAGGGCGTCTTTGGTTTAATATGTCCAATGTATGGGGTCATGGTCCATGGCTTCTAGAAACATTCACTTTCGGGAGCCTAAAGTCAGTCGTCAAAAAGTTGTGAGACTTGATCAGATTTCCTAGCTTACCTTCTAAAGCCCTGCAGTACTCGATTAATTGACGCAGACCATAGATCAAGGCCATAATGTATGTGGTCCGCGCTGTTGCTGAGGTCTAGCTCACAGTTGTGAGGACCCAGAATGTTAAGTATCCCTAGAATGAAATACCGGGCATGATGTAGAGTTTGAATTTGTGCAAAGAAGATAGAGATGTTTAACTAACAGATACACTCCTCGTCCCTCAGTCTTAACATATTCGACCGAGGATGAGCAAAAGTTATGGCAGTAGCCCCTAAAAAGCCCAGCATGCCTCCCAGGACAGGGCCCAGGAGTCCATCTGTGAGGCCCATGATGCTCCAGCTCAAGAAGAACGGTATGTGATCTGTTCAAAGTGTATATGAAGGAGATGGGGTTTACGTTGTGTATATCTTACTATAAGATGCGACCGATGGGGTTTTTTTATACCTGAAGGCAGTTGTCCTTAGTCTGAAGTGGTTTGAGGGAGAGCTTTCAGATTCTAGTGTGAGCAAATAGGAATATCTTCACCACTATAATGTCTTGCGCTCTGATTTCTACATCTCGCAAGCATTCGATTCATCTACACGTATGAAACATTAGCATCTAGTGTTACCGTGGCTTTCCACATTCTGGGTGCCACAGATCATGATGGGAGGATTCAGAACGCGATTTGACCTCCTCAATTTCGGGTTTTGGCCATATCTATTAGGCAGGCACATAAGCTCGCATCGTGCCCCTGAATGTACACTATTTGCGCCTTTGCGTGGCTTATAGAACCTGACGATGGCCAATAAAAATTGTGCGCCTAGTGTTCCATCGGATCGAGCGGTGTTCCCCCTATACCTAGGTTCTCCAGGTATGCAAGGTCAGCGTCGTAGTATAGAATATTGAATGAAAGACAAGGCGGTAGTGAAGCTTTCAGACTCTAGGTTTGACCATTCATATGTCATGCTAGGTAGCTCGTAGATCAGAATCCGTAACAATTCGGTGGGTGCGGCACATCTCGGCGGCTGGGCCAATATGATGTATCATCCTCTGACATCTCTAAGTCGGGCTCAATTCCCCCCATATAAAAGCTTTCATTTCCATACTACGTTGGCCGAGTCCCTTCACTACGTTGGCCGGAAACCCACTTAGCTGCATTTCAATTTAGCCATCATCTAAAGGACATTGTCAACTTTGTAGCACCCGTTATAGCTACCAAGATATACCTAACAGACCGTTCTTTTATATATGGTTTCGCAGCCTTTCGACCCGCATGGAGGTAGGTGGAAGCGCGCACGCCTTCTAAAATAACCTGTTCGTTAGGTCTTACAATCAGTAACCTTCAACCTTGTCGCAATGATAGTCAACCAGAACAGGCTTTAATAGACATATCTCAGTATAATAGTAGTTGAAATGTATTCGCGGCCGGGGATACATAGGTAGAAATATTCCCTTGTCTGGTGGCTGAATTAGAATGCTGCCAAGTGAGCTTCCGGCCAACATAGTATGGCCCGAATAAAGGACCTTGGGTAATTGAAACATGTTCTCAGCTTTTGAAGAATGGCTTTCGCCCTGATAGCCTCAATTCGTCAGTAGCATCTGATGCACACAACCTGGCGTTCGTTCAATTTCTGCTTAATAATGATCAGCGATATCAGGGTTGCGAGCACAATCAAAATCAACACCTCGATACCATCCCAAGGCCCCTAACAGGGGCCATCAAGCACCACAGCACAGAATTAGTGGGCAACGCCCCTGAGAGCCCCTGTAGACGTGAATGAGCACAAGATGTGGTATAGCCGGTCTTCTCCAGCTGGCCGTAGAGTTGGGCGATGTAGAAATGGTGCACTGCCGTGTTGAAGCCGGGGCGAATATCAACTCTCCACCGGCATTCCATCATGGGGCAACAGTATTGCAGTTGGCGACTGTAAAAGGCCACCTCGGAATAGCCAAATATCTACTCGATATTGGTGTCCAAGTAAATGCATCCCCAGCAAAGGGAGGGAGAACCGCCCTTGAAGTAGCTGTAGAGTTGGAAAGGCTCGATATATTGGCTCTTCTACTAGCTAACGGGGCTCAGAAGACAACTGATTACCATTGACGGTTTGTTAGAGCAGTAAAGGCGGCAATAAATAAAGATCATCACACATTGGCGACTTTATTGAAATGATCTTTGGGTTGGTCAGACGCAGATGAAACCATGTTGAGAATCAAAGATGTACTAAGCGACCGGTATGATATGATAGAATGAGTAGACGACCAGGCTGATACGAGTAACGTGGATAGCGAGATGAAAGCTGACTTGGAATGGAAGATTTCTTAGGCGAGATTAATACGCGTAAGTGACGGAATCCTTTTCATGGTACTCTACTGGAGGGTTCGGTAGGAGCTTGGAGACTGTAAATAGAGGCCAGGCAATTCACTGTACGGCAGGAGAGTCCACGTTCTTTGTGCCATAGGCCTGCTTTCACCACGCTTTCCCGCATCTCGCTAATCCGTTTCTCGTGTCTGTTGTTCTCGGAAAAGCTCACGTCAAAAGGAATTGCAAAAGTACAAGGGATCAAGAACTAACAATATCGTGTGCACGTACTGACTATCGTTGGTGTTTATCCGTTGTAGTAGTGTCAGTGGTGTTGGGTTTTCTTCAGTCACAGATACCATACATCTTGAAATTCTTTTGAGTTTCTTTTACGCGACCTTCTGACTGATCCGTCCTACCCTTTCATCATAGGTAATATTCAGAGCCAATCAAACTAATTTTTAGGCTATCAGAACTCGGTGAATGGGTATCTCTGTTCAGATTTTGACTATCTTAATAATAGCAAGGCAGACTCTCGGACAACACCGTCGCCAGTACGACCATGGCATGAAATCCAACCTGATCGGCGCGTACCACTCAAAAAGTGATTATTAGGCTTTATCGGTAACCGGCCTCTATTGACCTCCGACTCCACGATTAATAGCCTTTGATGTCTTAACAATTTCAATTCATCATGTATGTCTTCAGATCTTCTAGCTACCAAGATCTGGGTATGCTACCCGTCAAGATACCCGACATCTCCTAACTTGACCTTAATTGGGCATTCTATGGCATAGCTCGTGTTTAAAGCCCGTCACTATACTAGTGATGACTCAACTTTCTCACGATGTCCACTTCATTGCCGCTGACAAGCGACGATAATCATCTCTTTGAGTTTTCACCTGAGGGTAAGCTTTTGACCTATTTTCCACTTTCTTTCATACCACCAATCAGGCTTCAGTTAATTGTTATGATACAACCAATCAGCGACTGTAATGTTGTATCCAAAATAGGCGATGCGAGGTCTGGATTTGGCATCATCATTGGCCAAGCCTCTCTTGGCAAACGAATGATTGGCTGTCATCGCACGTTGCGCGAAGTAAGCAAACGTGCCGCACATACCAGTAGGATGGATGATGACATCAGCAGGTTGAGGACCTACAAGCATGACGATAGTTCGACATAGAGTTGAAAAAGGCTTATCCGGATCTGAAATGCGTTAAGCACGAAAGAAGGACCTTGAACAGCTGACAGTAGTCTGGCTAGCACAGACCAATCACCCAATAATAGTAGTTTACACCCCTAGAAGCCATGCAATAGGAAAATGCAGAATATGTTTTATTTTAATACACCATCTAAAAATGTGTTCACAGAAGCTTCCGACAGCCCGTAGCTCCAAATCCTACAAACTATTCTTTGTCTTCTTCAGCGCAACTCATGGCCTAGGTGGCTTCTGCTTGATAGGTCAAGTCGAGTTAGGACGCTATTTCCTTGAATCAGTCACGGATCTATCTTGAATCAATTTCCGGTCCATGAGAGCTGAAAATGATGCCCGTATTAGCCTACCGGCGTGAACACTGCCCCGCAGGTTTCAACAACGGTCCGATTCCTCCATAGTAGAATTAGAAAAACTATCTTCGACGCGTCCGCACTTGTGAAGTTTTCGTATTTCGCACTAATAGTAAGAATTGCTAGCGAACTGCGACGTTGCTACTAGGTGTTTAAGATGGAACTCCTTCATCCCCCATGACGTGAGTATTGAGTTCTAACCCGATTTGAGACACGACGCGGTTAACGGGCCGGTTCCTTCAGCCCTACAGCCTCAAGCCCGACAATCTGGGTCACTGAGCCTCATCTCGCTGGCGATCCCATAGAACTCTTGACCCTACATGCAGTCAGCGAGGAACGGGTAAGCCATGTGCTCTGCCGGGGAGCCACATGGATCTTTGGAAACTCGCGTAGAAAGTTCGAAGATATACCCGTAGCCTATCATCTCATGATATCCCAGAGTGCGCTCTTCTTTCCACACTGAAAGTCCCCTTCCGAAACACAGTCTCCGTCTTGTCAAATTTAGACACGAAGTCAGCAGCCATTCTGAACGGATATTCCTCACGCTCTTGCCGCACCTAATTTTGTGGATGATGTAGCAAACGCGACGCTGAGAGAAGAAACTCCAAGCGAAAGCGGCATCATAATCTGGTCTCTTGTTGCTTCCAGAAGGCAACCAACACGAGACTATTGTTGAAGAAACTCATATAAGATAATGTTGCTGATATTGATGAACAAAGAGGAATTTACAACCAGAAACCACGTTCCATTAGATACTATACCTGGGGCTCAGTCTGCGAATAGCTACTTCGGCTGAGACACGCATCTGTCAATCTGATAAAATATAAAGAAAGAGAAGAGTTCAAAGTCAACAAATCGAGCAGAAGGTGCTATCAGAACATCTTCAGGTCATCCCTATTCAGCCACAACCCCTTGAAACAAACAAGATCCAAGGGAGAAGAGAATAAAGACAGCGGCAAGAGCAGCAACCGAGAAGGAATAACAGAAATAACATCGCAAATACAAACCTCACATCATGCCTCAATTCATCTTCATCGAACTCCCCACATTCCGCATAAGAGACAGAAGCGGCAACGCCGTGTTCCTCTCAAACCGACATCTAGCCCGCGTGATATCCCTCCTCCAATACGTGCGCAGCGGCCTGCGCACGAGCGGCGACTACCACCTCGACCTGGTCACCTCCCTACTCTTCAGCAACGGCGAGACGGACCTCTGGACGGCAGCGCACACGACGCCGCAGGGCCACCACGCCGAGGAGAACCTGCTGCTGGCGTATTTCCAGAGCTTCGACTCGCCCGGTGCGTACCCGCTCGTAGACGCGATGCTGCTGTCCTCGAAGCCGTGCAGCAGCTGCATGGACTACTTCTCGCTCAACGGGAAGCACCTCCGCCCCCTCGACGACGGGACGGGGACCGGCACGATGACGGCGGAGCGCGCGTTCCGCGCCAAGTTCACGCCGCGCTCCGACAAGACGTACACCCCCGTCTTCTACCTCGCGCGGTCCCTGAGCGCGGCCCAGCGCGAGCTCCTCTGGTTGCAACTGCGACAGATGTGGACGGGCTCGCTGGGGACTATGGGGGTTGCGCTGGCGTTTTCGCCTGCTGTGCCCATGGGCGAGATGTACTATCTGTTCGGCGACGAGGCGGCGCCGTGGTACGCGCTTAACGGGCAGGAGAGCATGAGCGATGCCGAGATCGCCGAGGCCATCGCTCGGCAGGAGTTGAGTCCTGCGTACTGGATCGGCAGGTAGACCGGAGCTTTCAGCGTCGGTTTGTCTCGAAATTTATCCACATAGCGATGACATCGTTATATCATCAGCTTGTATGAAGCAACGATGACAGCAACTATTACGATGCCAAGAGTGCTTCTCATGGGACGATGCTGGTCAACAGTCTCACAGAAGCAAAGGTGTGAACACGAAGACGTACATATTGGACAGGGAAACGGGTTTAGACGGAAAGGATTAAGTCATAGCAGGCGTTTCAAAAATCTGGGGTTAGACTTCATTTTCTTCATATAGAACAGCATTGTTAGCAGGGCGCATGCATTGGGGACAAGGGTGGATGGGCCCTGGGCTGCTTTCAGCCGGAAGCATGTACTATGTATCATGTAAACTAAGCCATGTGCATCGATCAAGGCAGGAACCGAGAGGATAGATAAAATAGGGGTAACTTTCATAAGTGGTAAAAGCTCGCGGGTAGACGGCAGGCAAAAAGGCGCGCGAGAGGCAGGATTAAATAAACACCATGGGCCGGTCCCTTTTCTTACATAACACCTAGATATCACGCATGCATGCATACATGCAACATCACCTAAAACAGAAGTATATTCCACTCGTCTATTCCTGCTGTTCTTCTCCAGTGCGAAGTGATTCGCTCATTTTCATGTCATGTCTTTCCATATGTGTAACGCAGCTTCATCCGAGCAGGAACAGGATGATAGATCCTAGGTACAATGCTCCTAGTAAACCTAATTGATAGCTTCCAGTCGCGTCTATTCAACCAGTCTCCTCAACTACTTGATAATAACATGCCTAACTCATCCAATATCACATCCTGTTTACTGAAATGCCATCCCGTGACCTTTAGAGTCTCTGGGAAAACAGGTATTAGAAGACGATCGCAGGCTATTTTGCATCATCTGTGCGAAATTGTCTGCAACTTCTCGTTGTTTCGCGATCAGTTAAGTCTGCCCACAGCTTCTCGGCACAATTGCTCGGGAAAAGATGCGCATCGACGGAAACTGCAGTCGCAGAGGCGAGATCTCGTGCAGATGTAATTGGCCGGGGGGCAGCCGGTCTGAATGCTTCAAAAGTCCGGACGCGATTATCAGGGGGTTCGGCCGTTCTCGCAGGAAAGTCAATTACATGACTAATAGCCCCCGAAATGCCTCGAGTGCTGCAAGAAGACTCTGGACTCTACGGTGGCGAGGCCTAAGAATGGTTAGCTTTGAATGCACAAAATTTCACATGCGACATTTCCTGAAGGAACAGCGGCTGCATGAATGGGGTTGGTATTATCTTAAAAAAAACGTGTGAAGCCGGGAACAGGCTAGTAGGACTGCATGAGGCGGTATCTCATACAGCGCTGTTAGGAATCAAAGCCAACTCAGCACATGTCCTACTATCACAAGGGCTGAATACAGGGCTTGGAGAATAACTCAATATGAGAATAATATTCTATGAGCGCATAATAACCCTTAGTTATCCAAAAGACCCTCAGTCCCTTGGAGGGCTAGCTGGTTTCTATATACAGAAGTCTTACGGCCTCAAACCTCCTCATGGGAAGGCTTAGCCGCGTGTCTCAGTCTCTAAATAGCTTCATTTATCTACTATCCGAGACATCCTGCAATTCGGCTTGATGCCTATGACATGATGAATACGAAGATGAAAGGCCATGTAGTTCGCGGGGCCTCGCATAAGTGAACTCCCGTCAGCGCGTAGGCTTCCGTACAACACCTACCGAGAGGCCTAATATCCTCTGGTTGCCTAGCTTGTGCGACTTTAGATGATAGTCAGGTGTTCATTCAGTCTGCTTCAGAATAGTAAGTAATATGCCCATTACTCTCACCGTTCCTAGCCTTGTATTCTTCTAATATTATGCGCAATGAATCAATTTTCCTAATCCTGAGGAACTAGTTCTAGATCAGTAGTATCGCAATCCTACTTTTCACACTGACAAAAGTAAACAAGATGTTCGCATAGCACAATGCAAGGTAACAGGTATGTAATTGATATCAGTAGAAAATATGATTTTGCTATTGTCATGAGATGCGAATGTCGTAACCCCTTAAACACCAAAAACAATATCCGATAGTATCCAATATACATGAATATGCCCTCGCACAATGCCCATCCATCTGGACAACAATCATGATACGTTTGAAACAAATGCGTTTTTTTTTCGCGGGGATCAGAAAAAATCAGACAAATCCTGCTCGCCTAATCAACCATATCCCCTATGTACTCACTTAGTATAACCCACCATAAGTGAAACTATCCCTCTCCTTAAGTAACATGTCCAATGCCCTTTAGAAGGTTAGGGCCCTAATGCCTTCATGGCATTAAAACCAATGAAACCGGGCGCCACACCCAAAGTGCAGCTAGCTAGCTATGTCCGCCCTTCGAAATCGTTCAAAACAAACAGATCAGGCTCGTCCGTATCAGAGTCAGAATGCCTTAAAGAGGCAACTGATTCAACAGTAGAATGTGTCGGGCCGCTGGTATCGCTGCCCCGATCACTTAGGGCATCATCAATGAGCGACTGTGCGTCGACGACGCCCTTTTCCCTTATGATATCGTTCTCCCTGGCGTATATATTCTGCCGAAGCTTCGGCGGGAGTAATTGGTTTTCTTTTTGGATATCACTGTAGCGCTCGAGTTAGTCATCTGCAACTTGCCATTACGATGTGCGACCTGGATAGATGTAGCGACGGAATGATTCAAAGGTGTGGGATTTACGCGGGAATTTTGCATCTCCGAAAAATGAATAAGCAACTTACTCCTCCCCCTTCCCCTCCTCCCACATCTGCCTCAGCAGACCCCTCTTCTCCTCGCCCCCTCGCACCACGGCGTCGAACTCAAACGGCATAGGCTTCGCGATGAGCAGCGGCGTAAAATCGTTCCAGTGAACGGGCACCTCCGTGCCGTCGAGTCGCTTCTTCTTGCGCAGGTGGAAGGCCCACGCCATGCCGCCCATGGCGAGGTACAGGTCCTGCTCGACGAGCGGGATCCCCTGGCAGGTTCGCCGGCCGAAGCCGAACTGGCTGAACCCGTTGAGCTTGGGGTGTTCCGTCAGCGGCTCCCTGTACGTCGGGTACTGGGGCTCGAGCCAGCGCGCCGGGTTGAAGGCGTCGGGGTCGGGGTATGTGGATTCGTCTCTCGTCATGGCCCTGTTTCGAGTTAATCCCTGTTGCCTTTTGAAGAAGAGAAGCAGTAGTTGGAGGTGCCTAGACTTACCATTCCAAAGCGTGAATAGTGGCGCCGGCGGGGATGAAGTAACCGTTATATACATCGTCTTGTTCGATCGCATGAGGTATTCCTGAATTTTGCATATCAGCACCGATCGCAATCTTACATAGGGATGACATCTAAGTCACCCCTATGTTGTACCCATTTGTCCTACGTTGTTGCTAAGTTGTTGACATACCTGTCGGAACAGGGGGCCTCCACCGAATGACTTCCTTGACAACGGCGCGCAGCATCGGTAATTTCTCCCGGTCCTCCCACTGGGGGCAAGCGCCACAGCAGACCCTGTCGATCTCGTCCTGGAGCTTCCTCTGCCAATCGGGGTAATGCAGCATCGCTAAGATGAAGCTCTGAATAGGGCTGCCAATGGTTAATGCCCCAGCGATAGCCATTTGCCCGATGACATACGAAGCCTCAACCTCATTGGTACTCTCCAACTTGCTGCCGGGGAGGCGCGTGTTCTCGATAAATGTGCGGATGAAGCTCGGCTCGACAGTTCCGTCATCTATACGATCGTGCGCATATTGAACATTGTCCTTCAAAAGCTGGGCCTCCATCTCATGCCGGGCGCTTTCTTCCTGTTTCCAGGGGCTCAGAAATTTCGGGAGGTACATCAACCATGAGATAAGATTAGGCAAAGCTCCTGCCGGCGATATCGTCACGAGGAGGCCGGCTGTCGTGACGCGGAGCCGATCTGCGGAGTGTGGGCTACCCCATGTCAATCGGGCTACTGTTCGAGACGTAAACTGCTCAATGTATTCACGATACTGCGACGGATCGGTCGACATGAGATAGAGAAAGCGATTGCGCTCTTTCGTCGGATAATTGTGTAACGACGAATTGGCAGTCATCAATTGCTGAGCCAGTTTGCGCTGCCGTTTCCACGTATCTGTATACTTTATAAGCATAAGTCACCTTCTCTTGAGCCAGTGCTGAAAAAAACGAACGTACTATTGCGACCTGTCAAAGCTAAGTACTCCCCTTTCGTCCGGTTGTCGGGCAGATTAGGGATCTGAGGGCGATCCGAGTAAATGGCGGCGCGCCGAGATAGGAGGTCGTGGGCAATCCGTTCTGTTGATATCCAGACATGAACGGTGCCAAAGGTCTCTGTTTGATATATTGGCCCATATTCTCTACTCCACTCGTAGAATTTAATCCACGATGCCTTCGTAGGAACATCGTGTATCCGGCCCACAATTGGGTATGCTGCTACAGGTTAGCGACATCTCACAGGAGACTTGACCGCAAGGCATGAGATAGGTTATGTTAGATAGTGCCACTTACACTTGGGGCCTGGAAGAGGTTGGGCACCAGGAGGAATCTTGCCCCTAGCAATTTTCAATCGCAGGATATAGTATAGCAGACCTATGATTGCAAATGCTAGAAAGGGGATTACTGCCATGGTAACCAGACCGATGAGCTAAGCTATGGACATATGCGCCGAAGTCGTGGACCATATGACGAATACACTAAGTCTATCGAAGAGTGTAGAGCCCAAAGTTAGAGGCATCGGATGCCCCTTATAAGGTGAACTATGATTTCGTTGCTTTTAGAGGCGCTTATGAAAGCTTTCTCTCGAAGCCAGTTCCGGCATAGGTAAAGCGACGAAAGTTTACTGCATGCACAGCTCTCAAGATCCTGTAGAGCAATGAAAAAAAGCAAGGCTAGATCGGAATCGGTGAACCGCCAGGGTATGAGCAAGATATTTCTCGATACGCATCGAAATTCATGCTAATACTGCGATATGACGGCAACAGCATGATTCCACCTGTGCTTTGAGTGGCTGTGAGGCTCTCGATATCATAGTGTCGTCGACGCCACACGAGATAGCGTAAAGACACCTTCAAGGATCTATCGTTGACCGGTGGCAATATCCTATACGAAGAAATGATGGTCTCAGGAACTATCGGCTCGCGTTGCTAAATCGAGATCCTGTCAACGTCCAACTATAACCTGTATAACAAAGCGCCTTCCTATCAGAGGGAATCTCCAAGACTTTACTAGGATCCTAAGGTCCCATGCTTTTCCCGAGAGTTTAAAGTGAGTGCATTTCAGTTGCTTGTCAAAGTCCCGATATGTCCGCAAGGGTTGGCCCGTCGCTGTGAAACGTTCTGCAAAAGCTGCGGAGGTTGCTGTTGGTTATAATACCGGGAAGTCAATGCTGCCTTCGCGGCAAAGGAAAGAGCGGAAGGCCGACTCTAGTTACAGATTATATCAGAATGACCCCGATGCCGAAATGACATAGGTGATGAGAATTCCTGCATTTTATACCACCAGAAAGTTGAATCGAACCACTGATTAGCCAGTCAAGCATATATGGCCAAGGCATGTACAGGCATTGACAGGCAGCAGCATAGCGGACTTGACTGCGAAGGCTTTGTTTGAGTTGATTATATGCCTTGACCCATCGAGATTGTAATGGCTGTCGAAAGAAACGTTCTGTTCTCAGCCAAGAAGCTGGTTGGCTATCGTATATCGAGATGTCACGATTACAGGTCAAAATATGTTTCTCGCCAAGCGCGCCGCAATCGATCATGCTGACCTGAGTACTATGGCATGGGTGGAGAATCCGGCTATCTGCACGTTTCGGCGTTGGAAAGCATAAAGTTGGGCTGGTGGATGCACACGTGAGAAGCAGCGCCGTTATCGCCGGTTGAGGAGGCTCAATGAATAATTCGAATTGCCTCGGCCCAATGAAAGCTGACACTGCGATATTATTCGATTATTGGTGAGTAGATGGATGCTGAGGCTGAACGGAACGACCAGATTGGAATTCACTGTCCGGCGCAATCTATACGCCGTCCCTCCGTCGATAGTACAAGAAACATCGAGATCCTGCGATTACCTCATTGGGAAAATTTTGCGACAAGATGCGGCAGAAAGCACGGGGATGCAAGTGAAGAGATAGTTAGTTATAGCTAGAATAGCTGATACTTGGGCCCGCTCGAAGAGTGGTCTGAGAAGGATTATGAAAGCCGCCAAGTATATGCATTTTTTAACATCGTACCAATACACGTGCTATGACTTTTTTTGTAAGCCAAATATTAGCAGCCAGCCCTAATATCAGGAGCCACGGCGGACTCACGTCTTATTTATTTGTCTACCAAAATAGTTCTTATCAGCTGCTGAATCCCTCATTCTAGGGACCGGTGTCTGAGAGGTTGTCCCTAAATCCTTGTAACACCTAACATTCACTTTTTCCGTACATGGTGGCGTCGGGGGCTTAGCTCCGGCGTATGTTGCGGACTTTCGATTCACCAAGATTAGAAGCCAATATATAGTTGCATGGTCCAGACTCGGCGTCTCGGTCACGCTCGTTCACTCTTGGAGGTGATAAATTATCGCATGCTATAAGGCCAGAGCCCTCACATTCTGCCAAATAGTAAGTACACTGATCCATTGGACGTAATAGAGGTCCCAGAGCTCTTACCTCTCAACAGGCGTAAGTCCCAATAAGCGCATGCCGTTATTAAGGACAGTTCGTGCTGTATCATACAGAGCCATACGAGACTTCATAAGGCCAGGCTCTGAGCCCACAATTCTTAGATGATCATAGCTCGAACTTAAGATATGGGTCATCTTGAAAAGGTAGGTCAAGACTGTCGTAGGCTCACTGGGAATAATGTTAGTGACGTTATCTCATTGAAGAGAAGAACACGGAATCTCACAGTGTACGAAGCGTGTTTTGTACAACATCGGGCCATTGCGACAAAACCCGTACAAGGTTGATAGCGTGCGGCTCTGTAAGCAGAGATAAGTCGGCTGATGCGATTTCTTCTTCGCTGAGATTAGCCTTGCGGGTAATTGAGCACAACCGAGCGTGGGCATATTGAAGATAAGGACCCGTGTCACCCTCGAACGAGGTCATGACGGCCATATCGAACTGGTAATTGTTGATTCTAGACAACCATCAGCTTCAATAAAGTATAAAATGCTCAACGAGGCGGGGAATATGTACCTCTTGCCTGCCATATCTTGACACATGACCGCGCTAATGCCGAGAACATCGGCAACGGAATCGGGATCTTCTACCTGCTGGTACTTGTCCTGGTTCTTCCGCATAACCTCATGCATATAGTCACCGACGTCCCGAAGGATATCATCCAAGAACTTGACAGTACCCTTTCGTGTACTCATGCCCAAGACCAACCCAAAGTTGATGTGCTGCACCTTGGCAGCAATATCTTTGTGGCCCATCAGTTCAACAATCTTGAAGAACTGCTTGACATGGAGGTCCTGTTGTGAAGCTATGACGTATATCATATGGTCGAAGTGGTATTTTTCCTCACGGTTCAGCAGCTCGCTAATGTCACGAGTGAGGTAGAGGGCAGTGCCGTCTTTTCGTCGAACGATGGGCTTCTCTAGCGCCTTGCCAGCTTTTCCTGGCACATGTTTGCTGAAGTCAACAATGAGTGCACCGTCTGACTCCTCAGCGATACCTTTCTCCAGCATCTCTTTGGCTGCTTCATTCATAGCCTGCTCTGACACTTGGCTCTCGCCCGAGTATTCGTCAAACTGGATATTCAGTCGGTTGTAGGTCTCCTTGTATCGATTGATGCTGAGATCTCGGAATCGTTTCCACAGAGCGAGTGCTTTCTCATCGCCATCCACCATCAACTTGAAGTAACGGCGAGCTTTTTCGTCGGTGCCATTCTCAATGATGTTTTGAGCTTCAGCTGTTTTGCCTTCTTTCTGTAATCTCTCACTCTCTTCCTTCTCCTCAGCTATCTCTTTGTTGACCTTGACGTAGATCTCGAAGAGATGGTTGATGGGATCTTGAGCTAGTGCTTCCTCGTTGCCATACCGCTCATAACCGATAGCAAGGATACCGTACTGTTTTCCCCAGTCACCAAGGTAGTTGATACGAACAACGTCCCACCCAGCGGTAGCGTACAGATTACTCAGAAATCCTCCGATAATGGTGCTTCGCAAGTGGCCTGCGTGGAACGGTTTGGCGATCTATGTGAGGGGTCAGCACTCGCTCCGGTAAAAGCATTGGGGTGAATGGGGGTTGAATAGGGCACTTCGCACATTTGGACTTGAGAATTCAATCAGGATGCGCTTCTGGCCCTTTGAAGGATCGCTTGGGTCTTTGAGGCCATTCGCCTTGTTTCCGCCGAATTCGCGTCCCAGTTTCCGAGCGGTCGGTATGAGGGCTTCTGTCAGAGGGCCAGGCTTGAAGAAGAAAGGCATGAAGGGACCACTAAGGACGGGTTTCTCGACGAGGGGTGACTCGGGCCACTATTAGAAACAACCTGTCAGTAAAGGAACAAGGAAAAGGGAAGGCATGCATGCTTAACGGTCAAGACATACACTCTCTAGCCATTTCTGGCCGAGCTCATTGGGCTTCCCTTTGATCCTCAAGGCAGGAATGGCGAGGACCAAGTCGCCCTTGTCTAGGGACAGTGTCCATTGGAGCGCATTGTAGATGATGGTCTTGTCGACACCGGTGATTTTGTGGAGAATCGAAGTTATGTGTGCACGGTATATATCTTGGGGATTGAGGTCGGGATAGCAGTTGGGATAGTCGTCGAGGGAGCCCAGCTGTAACCGCGCAGAGAGCTGGTTGTCTGCGTCGGCAGCGGCCATGGTGACAGCGCGCGTTTGGAGTTGTGAGGGGTGTCGGGTTGTCTTGAGACTCAGTGATGTTGAGAACGGTTCGACAAAAGAAGAAAGGCGAGTACAATCAAGTCTGTGAGAAAAGTTGTGGAAGTAGTGGTAGTAGTAGTGACGCTGATGTTGATGGTATTGGCGTTCGTGCTGGTGCTGGTGTTGGTGGGGGAAGGAGTAGTGGAGGAAATTTTGGCGGGGTAGTGATAATAAATCAAAGTTGCGACGCAAAGGCTGGGCAGTGCGCAAGTGTAGTCTAGACACTGAAGTAGAAGAAGCGAATGAGAAGGCGCGGGCTGAAGGCAGCGTCATGTAGTCGACCACTCAGGAACAGGTTCTATCGGGTCAAAAAGGGCAGGTTGAACGAATCATGGAGACCAGATGGCGCGTTCCAGGCTTGCATTGGTACCTAACGCCCGTCTAGAGATATCGCGAGCGAGGTTGAGGTGCTGGTAGACAAAGTTATTTTTCAGGTGAGTCAACAAGCGCCGATGCCGTCGCACACTACAAATGACGAAGAGGCATTGATTTGCGCGCTAGGAGTCAGACTTATAGTGGGGTCGAAGCCCCGCTAGTGCGGTTGCCAGGGGCTGCATCGAACCCCAAGGTGTGGCTCATAGGGCCCGGCCGGATTTTATTCCCTGACCTGACTGTACCTATCACCCATCTTTATCTATAGACTTACTTCTCTTATTCATCAAGACATATGCGTATCAATTCATTATCAGTATCCAATTGTACCTCAGCCAAGTGTACTGAGTATTCTCATCCCATCTAATAATTCCCATAAGCAGCTGGCCCCAGCCCATGCCGCGATATGCTAGCCTGTAAATGCAATCCAGCAACGCAATTGTATGTATTAAAAAGGGGTATATACAAATCGTACAAATCTCCCAGCAAGACGCACCTAGAAACTGTACTCTTCAACATGTAAATGAATACCTTGGGCCCCTGTACCCTTATGAACGGCTCGCTCGTCACTCAGCTTCGCCACGCTCGTCCTTACTTGTGCAACTAAAGACTGCCCGCCGCACACCACCACCCCTGTCTCGCCTGCCGTGGCTTCGACCGCGCCTCGTATGAAGCCTGCGACGTCCGGTCGAGCCGCCGAGTGAAATATGGGCGAGTCAATGCTGTTTTGCGACAGTCGCTTCCGTGGTGTCAGTCTGCCCGCAGACATAGTCTCGACCCTTGTTGTCGTCTCTCCACCCTGGGCGAGTCTGTTCTTCTCCGTGTCGGTGTTTAAGGGTGTAGATGCCGACCCCAACATTTCTAACTGCCCATTTCCCGTGACGGCTATGTGTACCGTCAGATCGATATCCACCGAGTGCGCCTTTTCGATGGCTTCGTGAAGCCGTTCATGGTAGAACCCTACTTCTTCGCCCTGTCTGGCCGCCAATAAGAAGTCTACCCGCTTTATGCAATTCGTTGCTTTCGACTCAAGGAGGCTCTCGAGAATTGGCAATGTAAATGATGTACCGGTGGATGCTGAAATGAGAACGAGAGTTTCAAAAATATCCCAGCGCGGAGGTCGACCGTAAGGCCCTACGACAAAGGCCCTCACCGTCTCCTTTTTGCCAGAAGCCTCGGACTTCTGCGCGAATTGGTGGATTCTCTTCGAAAACCCGTTGTGGGATCGCACTACTAGCTGGATACTGTTGCAGATGCAGGTGCCAGGTAAAGGATGGGACGTGGCAATAGTGTAGGGGTGCGTTTCGAGTAGCCCAAGCCGAGGAATCCATACATAAAGATGCTGTCCAGCATGCCAGTCAAAGTGCACGTTTGAAAAAGTCAGCACCGTTATCGAGTTTCCAACGGTCGTAACTTGTGTCTCGTAGCCAAGCAATTGGCCACCCTTGCAGCATGTCTTCTTGGGCCTGAATGTCATATTCCGCCAGGCGAGCAGAACAAGACGGCTAACTCGATCGAAAGAAATAGCAGCAATGGCGAACCATACATTATACCTCGCGGAAACAGGGACATGGACGTACACCACGTATAGAAATATGACGGCCGCTAGGATGTGCTGAATAACGAAGAACTCGTAAGCCATAGACCGGAACGGCTTAAAAGACGTAATCGTCATCCACAGTAGGATACCCCACGCCCCAAGACCGTAAGGCACGATAGTCGATAGCGTTTCCAGCTCGTCTTGGACGATATCATAATGCACCCACTCGGACCAAAAATAGAAGCCATGGACGGTGGCGGTGATGAACATAGTCCGAGCCACCCATCGGTGAAGCCAGTTTAGCCGCTCATGGCTTGTGCCAATGATGAGCCCAATCATGTTCGTCTTAGACGCAAGAAGATAGAGCAGCGGAACTTGGGTCACGGTGACCCAAGCATTGCGATAACCTATCCGTTCCCAGAAGTAAACGTCTTTGATAACGGCACCTTTAACCATCATGTAGATGATGACAGCCCAGTATGCAAGTATCACGAGAACACGACCCAAGGGAGGAGGGGTCATCCAGGATAGATATCGAACGGGGACGTAGAGTTGTGGGTAACTCATCTCCCGCACTACAGCCGTCAACGTCGCCCATGCTTGCAGGAATTGGTTCGATGGTTTCGTGGGATACTGGACCGACGCGGTTCTGGATCTACGAAGTCTGCAAGTCCAACGTTAAAACCGAGAGACTTCAAAGTCGTTCCGTCAATGCTAGGTTGACTAACCTAATTGTGTTCTGGATGGAATTGATGCCGCGAATCCCCGCCAGCAAGACAATGACGGCGGCAACAACATACCAATAACCCCGAGCGAATGCCTCGTTCACCGGTGTGAATATGGGATTCGAGGAGCCATGATCGTGTCTGCGCTCCATCTCTGTGTGAATGTCGGCGCTCAGAACTATAAGTGGCCGTGTGTGGAGAACGATCGACCGAAGACTTAAAGCCGCCAAGTTAGGTATATCATCACTCGGAGTAGAACATCAGAATGCGACGGTTTCTTGGCGACACGTCAAATGAAATTCTCCGGTATTAGACGAGCAGAAATGGCCGCGTGCTTGACGTTCTATTAGCAGAAAGATTGGGATGAGAGAGGGTATACGCGCTGTGAATGACAATTCGTCGCGAAACTAGAGAACGTCGATCATGAAGATGTAAGTTGTATAGTAGTAGACTATGTATCAAGCGACGGTGTCATCGGTATGACATGCGAGTGAGTGGGTAGCGTTACACATGGGTACATACTCTTCTAATCTTCCCAGATATTGTCGCATTCGACTTTCTAGCTAAGTAGATAATAGTTAGCTATGCATGCGCATACTCTACTAATGTACTGCCTACTTACATATTCATGCTTGCTGCGACAAGGAAAACTTGCTCATGGCGGAAACCTGCTCACGTCGCAGCCATGTAAAGTGGGACGGCTCACTTGAACCATACATCATGCACACACTAGCCCGGCATCTCACAAAGATGTCATTATAACCGAGAATCTCAACAAAAAAGAAAGCATTGCACCACATTAGAAAGCTTTATAAATAAGACACGACTTATCCTGTTCCTTTTCAACGCCGTAGTGAAACGTATAGGTGAAACAAAGGCAGTCGTCTCATAAGATGCTAGCATTTGAACGGAACCTTGACAACAACCCACTGACATCACTTTACTGCAGTGTTAGCTCGGGTTTTGTGCCGCCAGTTCCTATTGCCCTTCCGCAAGCACAACCACGAAGTACGATGTACGGCCGCGGACTATGGTTGAACGACAATCACTTGCGATGCCGATTTTGCGCAAGTTCAGGCACGTGGCTTAGCTCTGATATGTAAAATATATCCTAATATGATTTTCGAGTAAACCTCAAATACGACTGTCAAGTATTTGCAATAGCCACTTGCAGTCAACTTATCAATCAAGCCAGAAACCACGTTGAGGAGCTCGTGGGGGAGAGGCTGAGGGGTACAGTAGGTAGTAGGTATGTACCTTTTGTAGATCCGACAAGGGTTCCGGCAGGGTCTCAGCCAGATGCCGGGTCCCGGCCGGCAAGGTCGAGAACGCTAGCGCTTGCCACAACTTGCTCAAATAGCCTCAAAGGGACCGCCTGGCTCGCCTCTGGGCCAGTTGTATCGCTACCCTCCCTCTTAACGTCCATACAGAAGTCCGTACTTGCTGGCCCACATGCTATAACAGGCAGTCTAGCCTAGTAGCCGCAAACTCCATTACCTGAGTCGTTTTATATCGGTAGGTATCGATATCATCAACATGCTCACTAAGTTCTAGCTATGTCGAGAAAAGAAAAGCGCCCAACTTTAAATGTCTGGAGGAGGGGTTATGGCTAGATCTCGTACCGAGCGCGAGAGACTCTTCGAGAGAATCTTGCTCATATTGAGCTCATGGCTGTCTCGTATTCACATGAAGTAAAACTGCGCTTGATAGGTATGATGCCTCGCTTGGAGTTTCAATGCTCTAGGTAGGCAATCCCGATACCATTGAGATGTAGTACAAGTTTTATATATGCAGTTCGGTGCAGGAGCTACCGACATACCTAGGTAATCTATACCATGGACCCGGGTGGTGATGCATGCGTATTGAGCAGATTAGCTACATGTGTACTCAGTACATCCACTTACACATCCTAGATGTATGAGACCATACATACCTTGGTTAGGTACCTAGCACGGATCGATTAAAGTAACAAAGCGGTGGGTCGATCTGTCTTTCATGGAAGCCACAATAAGAGCTACCACGGTCAATATCTCTCGAGCCTCTAATATAAGGTTAAGACACCTCCTCTTCCCTCCGACCTGCATATTCTCTGCCTATCTCGCCGATCGATCTGCTCCTCCCGTCTCCAACTGCATAACAGTCTTCAGCCCTACATCTTTTCCTCCATCGTCCTCCCATCAATTGCAACGATGCTGCAGTCCGTCATCACCACAGCGCTTCTCCTCGCCGCCGGCGCCCATGCCCACTTCACCGTCCAGTACCCAGACACTGTAGGCGTATTCAACGACGACAGCGAGGGTTCCGCGCCATGCGGCGGTTACTCGCCCGACCTCGCCACCATCACGACGGTTGATTTCCACGTCGGCGGCGACGCCATTGCCACCAAGTCGACACATCCCCAGACGAACTGGCTGTACCGCATCACGACCGACGACCTCTCCAAGAACAATTGGACGCAGATCTACGGCATCGTCCAGCAGAGTGGCCCCGGCGAGTTCTGCGTCAACGCCGTCACCCTGCCGTCTGAGTACGTCGGACAGAAGGCCATCCTCAGCATTGTTGGTGCTGGTATCGACGGTGTACTGTACCAGGTGAGTTGGCAGCCGTGCTACCCCTTCACACCCCACATCTAGACATACACTGCACACGCTAGGGTTCAATTGTGCGACAATTGCGCGAGAACCATGGCCAGTGAAGGCGAGGAGCCGGAAAATGTGAGACGTAGCAATCAATACTAACATCGGCCCTTTTGCTTCTAGTGTTCGGCCCTTCATTTTGTCAACGGTACCGTCGACACCCCATCAGCCTGCACCAACGGCACCAGTATCACCGCGTCCTACGAATCGGACGACAGCCTCAGCAGCATGGTCAGCAGCAGCACCGTCGGTAACGACAGCGCCAGCAGTTCAAGCGAGACCCCAGTGTCCACCACGACGTCGTCGACATCCGAAACTTCGACTCCCAATGCTGCGCCCTCCCTTCACTCTTTCGCGACGGGAAGCGTTGGGGTTCTCCTGACCTCGGGTGTCATGATGTTGGCCGGATTTGCGTTGATGGTATAAGGAGGCTGGCCACTTCCATGAAGCTAAGTTAGGTCATGATATGGGAGAGGCATGGAGCATTTATCGGTAGGCGTTGTGTATTAGGCTCGCATTTCTTTCGAGCCGTGTATAGCTAGCATTAGGCTCCGTTTCCGAATAAGGAACCATGAATTTGATACCCATTACTTCTATACGCAGACCTGGCTCGTTCCACATTTAGGAGTAGTAGCTGGCTGGATCCGGGTGACTCAATTCATTTTCAGGAGGACGTGAGAACTTCAGGCTGAGTAAAGAGCATCCTGCTTACGGTTACCGACAAGATGGTGAAAGCGTCCTCTGTCAAGCGAGAATACCTGCTGATTGGTTAATCGAGTAAGAAGCGCTACCTGTGCCAATCAACGTGAATTGACCACATTTCGATGCGAAATTCCTCCATCACGGAGTTGCGCCTCGGCAGACAGTGGCGTGTGCTGGCCGGATTCCGCTCCGCATATGTCGAATTATGAGCCTATTCCCCTTCCATTTTATTTTCTTCAGCACAGGTCAGAGATACTGTGCCTCGCCGTCCTCGCCGTCCTCGCCATATCGTGGGTGGGCGGGCAGATCCGACGGTAACACGCATACGCGGGGTTGATACTAAAGCAGAGGAGCAGGGGTCTCCGCGCGCCAGGGAGATCAGCAGATTAAGGGACCAGGGCACTCAGAACGGTGATTTCCTATCTAATAGGACGCGTGGTAGAGAGAACACGGGTTATTGCTTGATGGACTGATTCTCGCCTTTCGGACGTAGAGGATAGAACTGCTAACTTGTTCAAAATCCCGGATATTCTCACTACAGCCATGAACATCCTGGATTAGGTACATAAGCATCTAAGACGTTGAATATATCCATCCAGAAACAACTTCTCCCCATAACATTCCAAATACTACAACAATTCCAAGAGAAGCTTCAGCGATCGACCCTTCGCATCATGCAGGGTCCATCATCCCCCACAATTGGGGTCGATAAGTCAACAGGTATGTATAGCGGCGTAGGGTGGTAGAGAAGAGGGGGGAAAGGCTTTCCATATTCTATCATCCGCCCCCCCAAACCGGCAAATATCGCCAATATTATGCCAGACACGCGGCACGGCGGACGAAGACGGTCTTTGCTCCGGAAGGGCCGACCTACAACGCGGTACTCTATAGTAGTATACGTGAATACCTAGGTAGGCTAGGTATCCAGATAGATGGATGCGAACAAGCTTGGGAGGGTTGGCATGAAATGAATAATGTGTGGTGGTGGTATAACTCCGTCCTTTTCGGGGAAACGTCTAAGTGGCCTCCAAATGACAAGCTTGATATATCACACGAATAGACATCAATTAGGGAAACAACAGTTCTTCGGTCTGTAATCTCTCAATATCCTATCTCCTCATCTACAATCAAAAACCCTCCTCGCTCTCATCTCATTTCTTACTTTGTCCTCATCTATCACACACACCGAGATAACACCAAAATGCGCTACAAAGCCTCCCTCCTCTTCCCCTTCCCCTTCCCCATCCTCGCCCTCTTAACAGCCTACCCCACGCCAGCAGCATGTGACCAAGCAGCATCCTCAGAACCACAACGCCAAGAGCCATCGCCAAGCAGCAGTGCGACACCCATAGCGCATACAATAGCAATAGCAGCGCAGACGACATCTCCATCTCCACTAATCATCGTCACAACGACGATAACACAGCTCCCATCAACTGAGGAGTTCCCCCTTTCCCCGTCTTCTTCCACGTCACCTACGACGACAATTACACTCACCCGCAATAGAACAACAACGGTCCGGCCTACCGTGACTGTGACCTCGTTGTTCTCTTCAGTGGGACCCACGACGTCGGGGGCAAGAAGACGTCCAGAGATCTCTCGAGGTTCGGCTTTTGGGTGAGTATCCTGCCAGAAATACATACATACATACATACATACACGCACGCATAAATATGCACACAAGAGCAATAAAACTCTCGGGTCAATCGCACCACTGACTCATGCAATATAGATTGATATGGACTTCAATTCTCATCCTCTATGGGTGTTACTCGGGTCTAACTGCCTAACCTAAGCGACGAGAAAAGAGTAGGTGCGCAGTTGTTATACTGCGCCTATTTGCAGTCTTCGGGAAGATGCTCTTTGAGCTGAGAAGGCATGTGCAGAGGGGGGAAGATGAATAAGAACCTGGAAAGGAAAGATGATCCCAATCAACATACCCTGCAATCCAGCATCATCATCGTAATCGTCCGTAATTCATAATCAAACTGCGCAATTCATTTCATTCCGTATCGAACCTCCGTTTCCTGAATATGGACCTTGTCCATATCTCTTGCTAGGATGTTCATGCTAACATTTTCCTTTCCCACGTGACCCTGTGACGATTGATAAATATCTTCGGAGTCCGGGATATCGTCTTCCGTCCAGGCTTCCGAACCAGAAATTTCCACCACATCGTTGTCACCTCTATGATCGGGTATCCCAAAGATAACGTCTCCGTTGGGAAGTCGTACGTCGGTTGCTTGCAGCGTCTCCGCGATATCAAGAAGGAGGACGTCCATAGGGCATATATACGCAACCTGTTTGCGATCGCTCCATGCTAAAATGTGGCCGCACAGGCGGCCATAAAGTCTATCGACAATCCAAGCACCGGAGTCGCCGGGTATGCCAAGAGATACTCTACGTCCGGTCTGGTTAGGAGGCCTTGTAGGTTTGGAAACACCTGGTATTCTTCCGCTAACTTGATAGGAATGGCTTGGGGAGGCACGACCATAAATCTTAACGGTCGTAAGGGCAGGTAAAATTCGACCAGCCTGACAAGGGTCAGCTTTTGCTTGAAAGGATGTTGAGAGCATTTCTCTAATATTCGTGGCTTACCTGAGAACCGCTTGTGCGAGCCAGACATTGAACGTCTAGCCCAGGTAAAGATTTTACAGGAGCCACCTCCACCGGCTGCAGGTGATCCAAGTTTACAAATCGGTGATCTCCAGAGCTTACTGGCGGAAACAAATTCTTTTCAGGCAGCCTGTCATCTTGGAATTCAAACAAAGCCCAATCAATCTCGTGGACAAGGTTATTTTCTGTCCTCCTTCGAATCCCAGAAGAGGCGTAGACTTCACCGACGGTGTAAGTATCAATGTGATCCTACGGAAAGATTAGTCATCATGAGACGATGGACTGGGACACGCCGCCTAAACGAAATATGAATGGAAAGAAGTTAGAATATGTATCTACCTCATTTTCTGTTTCACGTGAGGGATAAAACCCGTCGGGGACGTCGTCGAGAGCAGGCTGCGTTACAATATACCCTGCAAAGCCTAGATCAGCGGGGTGACATTTCTTAACAGGTTTGATGCTTTAGATCACCTCCGCTACCCCGAGATTAAGAACATCGCTGTGATATTGGAACTGGACTCGGGGCTTTGACTAGTCCCAGGCCTTACATACCGTGTCCACATCCTGGTTCTATCCCTGGGATGTCGCCTGGCTGGTTGAACTCTTCGTCTTCGTCCTCGTCTTCGTCCTCTTCATCACTAGTTATATCCGTTACCGAGTACTCGGATTCCGTATCAGAGAACTCGCAAGCGAAGTCGTCGCTGCTCTCAGAGGACGTCTCTCCTTCAGTGAGGTACGACATATCTCGTGCTGATGCACTACTTCGAAAGGGAGGCGCAATGGCTCGTGTCACAGCATCAGAAAGCCCTTCAAATTCATCTGATGCTTGCAAAGGACGGTCAGGGTCATCTAGCATGTGGTGTACTGTCATGCCGTAAGGCTTGTCATCTACAATGATGACACCTCCTAAGCTTACTGGGGGGAGATGTTTATCTCCGATCCATGCTCCAATGCTCGCCCCGTTCTGGGGCTTTTCTTGATAGTCGGGATTAGCTGCCGGAATCTCGTGGAGCTCGTCTTCATCGTCGTAACCATGCTGACTCGAAGTATCCTGGATATCACTCTTCGCCATACTTCGTGTAGGACCTTTCCTTGATCGTACTACAGATCCTCGGCACACTTTAAGTGATATGTTGGTTGTCGTACCGTCGAAAAGAATTCCTAATTTCTTATTCAATATCGCGCGAACTTTGTTCACTGAGGTGCAAACAACCAGTACGGTTGGTGTAGCCTTTTGAGGAGACTCGCCGATAGACTCGAGCGAGATCTCAACCGATTCGGGGTGCTTGCGGTAAAAATGTCGTAGAGCTAGGTTAATTTGCGGCATTAAGATCTCGTTCCATTGTTCAACAATATCAGCTGGTAGGGGAATCTGAGGGTAAAGACGAAGTTTGGGCTGTTTTTCTTTGGACTGCTTCTCTTTCGGCTTTTCAGACTTAGTTTCAACCGGTTGCGCTACCTAGAAGTCAGTATAAAAATACTAAAACACGTATCTTAGTGAGAGTCATACACTTAACAAAGGACTCACGGTCGACAGGGAAGGACTGTGATCGTTCCTGCGTGAGCACACGCTTTGTGTCATAACTCTGGCTTTTGGGGGTGGTCATTGAAGATCCTGGCAGCGATGTGGCAGAAGCTTTGGGCTTAACACTCTGGCGTGCAGATGTGTGCGTGAAATCATCACTCAAGCGATCGTCAAGTTCGCTGACGCTGTCCAAAATACAGCATGCTTCGAGATAGCCACTTGCTCTCGTCTGTACTTGTCTGATAATCTCATCCCCGTTACCGGGTCGTGAGAGTTCAAGTTCAACCGCATTCCAGCATGCTTGCACGGCTCTCATGTACGGTGTGCCACATCGAATAGCCAGTTGACCAAGAACAGACTCCGGAACGCTTGGTGAGTCCAAACTGGGTACGAGGTTCTCCAGTGTGGTCCATAAACCAATAGAGACAAGCATCATGGCGAGAGAGTATAGATCCAGTGTTTTAGTGTCGCTGTTGACAGCTAGCGGGGACTGTCTGGTTGTTCGTGGATCAAGCGGATGGCGATGCAAGAGGAACAGAGACGGAGAATGGCTGGTCGAGGGGGAACTAGGAAATACATCGAAGGATGAAATGAGGGGACGTCTAATGTCGACTTCATTCGCACTTGGCGTGCTGGACTCATTACCCATTGTGTTGGCGAAAGAGATTGTTGAGCCGTGAAGATTACCATGTGTGATTCCGCGAGAGTGCATATCAAAAACAGTGTTGGCTAAGTTGTAGGCGAGACGAAACTTAGCCTCCAAGGTGGGTTCGAAGTCTGGCCGACTGAGCAAGTTGGTCAGAGTGCATAGATTATCGACCGGGTATTGTGTCGAGTTATCAAATGTGACGGCGTTGAATGTAGGAGGAAATGAGTAAACCATGGCGAGCCTAGAACGCTCTATATCCTCATAATAACCTAGCAGAAGAGGTAATCCTATCCATGTACCGGGAGACCTCGAAGACTCTGTCTGAAGCCCTGCACTAAGCTTCTCAAAACGGGTCATCTCAGGCATTATTCCTGTTGCTGAGTAGATTGGATCAAACTCGGCATATTCAACTAAGAGCGGAGACCATGGTCGCCCGGCCGGTCGGTGTGTCAGGTCAGTGTAGGCTTGTTTGCTCATAAAGAAGACTTCCTGAGGGCGATTAGGAGGGGAAGGGCCAATCTCGGACAAAGACTGGGCTTGCAAAGACCTAAGACTTAGGAGACTTTGAGGGTCGATTTGCTGAGGCGTCTGTATTCGTGTTGACCCATAAGGCCGTAAGTCTTCTATAGATGGTTTCGAGGTGCTCGACTTTCCCGAAGTGCCGCTGGTTGTGATTGCGGATGAACGGGTACGGGACAAATCACAGAGCGTATCAATCGAGGCTGTGAGATCCTTTACCAGATCCTCAAACCGACCTTTGTCCCATACTATCAGGGGAGCTTTTCGGTCTCCCGAGGCCTTTTCTGAGGATTTTTCACTCCCAGCTGGCCTTTTCGAGGCAAGCCAGAGAGGCTCTGCTTCGGCCAAGATGTCCTTAATGGTGGCCATGATACTCCCAACTAAGTCTGTCAAGCCTGCTTTATTGAGAGACTCGTCGATCTCGGCGGACTGGTTCGGGTCAGACCATTCCAAGCCCCAACTGACAAGCCTGTCTTTCTGAATGCGCAATTTACGATGTAGAGCTTTAATCTCGGGATCATCGGCAGCCTGTAGAGGCTCCTGGACGAAGTCGGACGACTTCTTTGTGTCATTGTAAAGCCTACTGAGACGACGTTGGACGCCCAGGGGCATGCGACCCCTAGGAAGATAAGACTCCATCGTGAGAGGTCAAGGTAACGACTGAGAATGACTGAATCGGAGAGGTCTAGAAGATGTGGGGTTTGAGGGTTAACCCGTAGAATCTCAGATATATGTAGAAAAGTACAGTTAGAGAGAGCCAGTAGCCTCTCAGAATAACGTCATGATGCTTGCAAGACAATTACAACTAGTTAAGTGTGTGAAAGATGGGGGGACTGAAGTTCTAGAAGAGCAAGAAAGAGATAAAAGCGCTTTTGCGTTGAGTTCGATTCAACTCAAAGCCAGAAGTCGTTCAAGAATGAGTATTGGTATCCGTAATACCGCTGCCTTGAGCAGTGGGACGTGGCTGTCCGAGGGTAATTCGGGTGCCTGGAAGGGATGTCGGCGTTAGATGCTCGGGGTGGGATGTTAAGTGGACCGAGAGGGTGCTCTTGTGGTAAGGCCTTGCTTGCCTGATTGCTAATGCATGCATATGTGCAAATGCTAAGTTCTTAAGTGAGGTAAGTATCCACATGTGCACGGCATTCGTTGTCGGACAATTACGCCAGCCAGCACAGTTATTGGTGATGAACTTCGTAAATCTCAGAGATGAATGGCAAATGCAGGTAGGTGAGGTGGTGTTGAGGAGTCAAGGGTATCGCCGTATCGGTACATAAAACTGGATACATAATACTGTTGCCTGATCTTGTATCAACCAATAGGTACGAATCCCCCAATTTCTTACTTTGGGTAGCACCATGCTAAGATTAGCGGCATTTGAGGCTCTAGGTTACCACTATGTATAACCAATAGAGCCTTAGCCCGACTAGGTTAGAAAACTTTCACGTGCTGCCAGCTGCAGGATATATCCTGCCAGCTGCACTCCTTCCCATCAGGAGCCTCTTGAGCTCTTCTCTTCCACCACGATACTCTGTAGCAGGTAAATGCACCAAACAAGAACTTATTACAAGTTTATAGAGTATATAGTAAATAAGCCAATAGAAATGAATAGAAGCTGGCAATACTCAGCAAAGGCTCTCATGACAAGGTCGCTTCTTCATTAACTTCTATTTCGTCATCGGCACTGTGAATAATGAACAAAGGGATAAAAGTGTTTGTGTAGCGCTCACACAAAAAAAGGGATGAATGGGCTAATACAATAGCAATCGAAGTAAATAAAACATTTGTACCTCTCAGTGAGACTTATACGGTTGAAGCCTATTGAACATACAGACCCAGTAATAATGCAATGAGATACAAAGCAATCCTTATATTTTATATTGAAATCTATACCTCTCAAGTCTTCGCGTCTTCCTTCCTCTGTGTAGACAACCATACTGAGTACTGAGTAACCCCAGAGACGGCAGAAATTTTGGTATCTCTAAATACATTTTGCTAACATCTCCTACTGTGCCAAACTGTCACCCAATACAAAAGTTCCTGGTGAACACTCAGATATTCCAAACCCCGAGCACCGATAACACACCATGGGCTACAAAGTAACCGTCGAGGACATCATCCTAGATGTTCCCAGCATAGACCGCTGCTGGAGCTTCAGAATCCTTTACGCATGCGACCATCCCGTCACAATACAAACGGCACTCCGTAATGTCGACAAGGTGATCCAGATCAAAAAGAATGACCACCAAGGTTCTTGCGTACTTCGACGTTGCCTCCGGGCCACAGCGATTCATAAACTTCCTCAAGCGTGCGATTTCTGTCAGCTTTCAGACTTGAGATATCAAGGTGCGTCGGCGTAATGGGACATTCTTCTTACCTGGGTAACGATGATTAATAGAACATGAGATAAAGGACAGACGTATTGACCTGCCTGAAGCTCGGTAAGTTCCGAGACAGACAAATGCATACACACACAGCGGGGAAGAGAAATAAAATCGCGCTGCGTGGTCATGAGAAAAGGAATTAGAAAAGGAACTAGAAAAGGAACTGCTCACTTCGGCGTTTCCAGTTAGTCATGTCCCGCTATCGCAATAGAAAGATCAATAATACAATACATCACATACCGGCTACAGATATTCGTAGTAATGTACATGGTGTCAAGTGAAAGACACTAAGTAATGTATATATTAAACTAATCTATAAATATCATCACCAGGCATGATCTCCCAGTTTGTCGTTCCCGCCCTAGCCCGGTTGAACGCGACCAGAAAAAGAAAAGAAGAGTGAATACTGACAACGATAGCCAATCCGCCCCTGCCTCAGCGCTGCAGAACGCCTCAAACGGAACGCATCGCGGGCGAGACCGGGTCTAACCGGGCTGTATTCATGATCTAGAGAAGCCTTTGCCACAGAATAGCTCTCAGTACGATGATATATATAATATGGTATAATGAGTATGTTCATCGCTGGCAATTAAGTAATAAACGAAGCGCGAAGCAGTCATGGCCGGTTCCCAGCCCTTGCTTCTCTTCGTTTCATCGATTGTTTTCAGTACTATCTCCGGCAAGTAGCCGCGCGGGATACAGGATACATATTCCAGCGAACCGTGGGTCACAGAGTCCGGGATACTAAGAATAACCATGCAGTTTGCGAACGACCGCATTACAACATAGTCTAAGAGAAACGAATGTATTCTTCGTAATTAGGGGGGTTGGGTGGCGGATAACTCTTGTGAAATATTCTCTAATCATGTCTGTTCCTTCTCAACATTGAGGGGACCTCATGCAAGGCGCAACGGCACGCTGGTTCAAGCACACTCGCCAGCGCAAGTTTATTGAGCATGCGAGCAAGTCCGTCCCGGTTACATTCCTAGTCCACGTGCGATCAAAGATCCCTATACAGTACTTGTATGTGCCAGCATCCACTCTGCACACATTAGCGGACTTGAAGGAGATAGATAGATATCGCGAGCACATGTCATGGATATGCGAACGATGCAACCGCACATCCCACGCTTGCTCTTCCGAACTTGACTATGCTAAATTTAGCGAAAGACCAGTTACACAGGACCATCTCCAGAGGGGTAAACTAGGCAGATACCCGTGGCGAACGAATGTCTCCATGATACCGCCGCTGTGTGCTCCCGACTTAGGACAAAAAAGTTCACAGATCAAACTAGGGGAAAGAGATTGATAGGCGTATAATACTCAGAAATTCAGTTGTGCCAGGTCCAATCCTGCGTGTCCACTCGAAGAGTATACAACGATCTGTGCGATGGCCGTTTGGTAGGCTAGCTACGGCACACGAACATCGCGTTACTTATGTAGTGACATGAATGCCCGGGTACGCGCGGCACCGAGGCAAACCGTGGTTGATCCCGCGATTGGCGGGATCTCTTCCCCAGATATGCGCAAGAGATATTTCTCTAACATTCTTTCTCGAGATGGCTTGCGGGAGAAAAAGGACACAGCGATGGCTGGGAAGTAGACAAGGTTTCGTTCTAGACTGGTGTATAGTACGTACCCGAAACCAGTCCCCAGGCGGGGTGCTTGCAGAGCACCGTGCAGTAGGTGATTAGTGCGTGGCTACATTGTACCACCCATCCCTCGTCTCGACTGTATATACACGTCCTATGGTTGGCTGGTCGACGTATGCGAACTACGTGGGCTACCTCGCACAGATCGGGATGTTACAGATGTAGGTACGTGATCCCATGTGATGAGTGGGCGGTCCAAGAACGAGAACAGCAAGAGTAGGCGACTGTGAAGGGTGGCTTGGTTGCCTGATAGAGACAGCACCTCATGATGGTAGGAGTGACATGTCTATTGCACATGTAGGAGAGTTCCATGGCCTAGGTAGGTAGTTAACATGATACAGCCGCCGAGTCGTGGGCAGTCTGCAGGCAGGTATGAACTTCGGGGACTGCGTCAGTTCATGATAACTGCTACTGTCTCGGGGAGACAGCCAAGCGAGGAACTCGGCGCATCATTTTCGCGTTCTGCGGCAAATATAATAGATGCGCTATCATTTTTTATTTTAGCTTGAGAGACGCTGTGCTGTAAAGAGATAGGAGCTTGGTTCAATCGCCTAATATTCCGCTGTCTTTTAGGGCAGACTATCAGACATCAACTCCTGCTAGCCATGTCCGAACATCAGACGACCTTGGTAGAGAGGCAGATCCCAGCACAGCCCGACGACATTCGCACCTTGACAATTAAGAGGCCTGAATCAACATTCGTTCAAACACTAACGCTCGGAAACGGTGTTGCATCGTCCACGGATGCGCCAGTTGCCGCTGTATCGGGTTCGAAATCATCGGACCGGAATTCAGGTTATGTCGGGGCAATTCTAAGCGGGGTGGTAGTCGTAGTGGTATTCTTGTTCATCCTTTGGCTTTTCTGTCGTAAAGGTAATCAACCACTCTACCGGGAGACTTTGCTGCCGAGGCTCCAGTCATTGACGTGCCCTTCTATCTACAGGCCGCAGGCGATCGCGTCGTTCGAGGGACTCGAGCCGCCGGAGCAGGTCTCCCGCAAGTAAAAGTAGTTCAAGCAGTTCAGACAGCTCTCGTGGTCCATCTGACGATAGTGGCACTGGTTCAGTCGTCAGCGATTATCTCGGCAGCGAGGTGGGCGAAGAGCATCTGGAACAACCACAACAGCCTATGCCGGCAATGCCTCCTCATGGACGATGGGCAGGACCTCCAGCCGGATACGATATCCCGCCCCCTGGAGCTGTTATGGGCGCGCCCGGCGCCGGTATAGCTCCGCCTGGAGTTAGTATAGGAATACCTTTTAGCCGTGGCGGTCCTCCCCCAATGATGGGTAGAGGTGATGGCCCGTTTCCTAATTATGGGGGACCACCACCTCCAGGAACATACACAGTTGGCAGCGGTGGACCGCCTCCAATGCCTCAATGATGTGGTAGAGAAGACAGATTGGTTGTATGAAACAGACAAGCTGCAGCGGGTCCTCGGGGCTATAATCATGTGCTAGCAGACTAGCTTGGTATCAATATGATATACTCTATTAGAAGTCGTTGATGGTACATGAGGAGCCTAGCCACGAGTGACCTACGACACGACGCCTTCGAAAAGTCTAACACAGAGGACGGCTGCGACGGCCGCAATCCCCCCAAACACAACCATTCTGGCGCCTTCCCATAAGCTACTCTTGACTATATTCCACCGAACGGCCCGAGCCGTTTTTGTTTTTGAGTTGTACTTATGCCTCATCGAGTTGGCCTTCAATAAATACTCCTTGGTAAATCCGAAAATGAATAAAGCTGCGATGCAGATGCCGAAGCTCCATAACAGTCCCTCGGTCACACTACCGACGAAGAAATATGGTGCAAGGGGGAAAGACCCTCCTAGGAGATATCCAAGGGCGACTGAAAGGCCGGATATGACTGGAGTCGTCCTAACAGGCTCTGACTTCTCTGGTTTCGCTTCCTCCCTGATGTAATACGGGCTGTCAATCACTCGCGCCGCGATCTCTGGTGATGACTCTATATGAGCCATGACACTCTGAAGCAAGTCGGGCGGTAGCTGGAGTGGAGTTATGTAATCGACGACCCCTCGATCCTGGCTAATAGGTATCGCCGACGCCGACTTCTCCTGGTCGTCTTCATTGTCATCCTCGAGACTATGGTCATCATCTTCAACATCATCGGGCCTTGCGGCTAGGTAACCACCAATGCCCATGCTGATGCAGCCAGCGCAGATTTCTGCCATGCCGGCGTATATGACCGTGTTGGTTTGGCCCAGTGAAGACAGGCCTGCGGTCAAGGCGAATGGAACGGTAAGCCCATCTGCAAAGCCTAAGGTGAAGTCGGCAAAAAATCGGGATAGTGAGGGATTGGTCCCATTTGCATCCGAATATTCATTGCCATCCTGAGTTGATGAGGTATCTGTGGTGGCAGTTGGCGTAGTTGGTAACGTCGAATAAGCTGAACGTGGCTTATTCCAACGGGGAAGATGGTTCAGTAGCTCCATCTTCCGTTTTGTTTATGTAGGGCCTATCGCGCGTGGAATAAGAGGCCAAACCTTGATGGGCATTTATCGACGGGCGAGCCAACAAGGCTTTAGTAACAATACCCGCAAAGCATTATTGTAATGTAGATGTATGATAAGACAGAGATGTTGGTGTATATTCTCCTGAAGCCGAATGAGGCTGTACTTGGATAACTTGCTTAACAGCAAACGAGTTCTCGGCCGATCCTCGACACACAGGGATGTGCCACTTGTTGGCTGAGACTTGCGAGAGCCATGCATCTGAAGAAATCTCTTGACCAGACACTGACCAATCCGCTTGCCGACAGTCAGCAGGTGGTTCGTTCGGGGAACCCGGTCCCCTACTCAGTAATAGTACACCCAGGTCCTAGGATCTAGGATTTGACTTTCAGGAGCAGTTTTCTTAGTAGCACAGTAGGCACTGTAGCTTGTGCGTTACAGGGGCGCACCGGGAGTAGGGAGATAGCAGCGAATCACTTCATAGATATTACAATGCACGTCTAATGTTGAGCTTGGTACGCAGCCGCCATATCAACTGTTATTGGCCACTGCTACCCAATGTGAGTACTACTACCGAACTAAACTTTCAACTAAGTACTGTATCTGCACTCTAATTCCCGTACCCGGCCGCGCGTAGTGTCCCTCGCCAACGGAACAGGCCTTACTAGGATTAGAAGGAGGTGGACAAGCCTTCGGTGGCGTTACTAGGATAGGTTCGGGAACATTAGCTTCTTCAATTTGGCATTGCCGGCTCTTGGCCAGTCCTTGGCCTTCACACAGACACGTGCCAGTCCGTTCATCTTCCTTCATGTCGTCGACCTGGTTAGTTTGCGCATGGTGCAAGATGGGCTTCAGTACCTATGCGTAGTGCTGACGTCGTATTTTGTTCACCAACAATTCACTCACCTATCGCTTGCGATCCAGACCAACGTGTTATCCAGGGCGTAAAACACCGTCTTACGAACGTCGGGCTGAATCTGTCCGAGTCTCGCTATCGTACATCCTACCATACCTAGGTAATGTTGCAACAGTACTGTACCGATTTTGAAGAAACTTCCACCATGTAACCTACCTAGTGTGGCAGGTATTATAGATGCAGCGCCTCGCATATGCCACCGCGTTACCGACCTTGTCATAGTGTAGCCCCGAACTTTCCAGGGTCCTCGAAATCCCGGCTCTCGGCGTCGTCGAGCTCGAGCACTCGGATAGTCCCTCATAGTAGACGGCGCTCAGAATGATAAAAGGGGTGGCAAGTAATAGTGGTAAGGATAGGTAGTACGTGAGGGTAGCCTTACTCATACTATTACTTTTACCAAAAGATGCTATCTTCACTCGGTAGCACGAAATACAGAAAAGGGTAAAAGAAGACGCTGAATTACTTGATTGACCAGGGCACCTGGGATATGGGCTGGCTGGACCGTCTGTGGACCCAACAATGTTATCCCCGCAAGACACTTTCTATATACTCTAATGTACACCTACTCACCAGCGGTGTATCTTACATCTCCTATTGCTTAGATAACAGTACAAACTTACATGGTTAGATAGAAAGCTAGCTACATAATAAGCCATTATTGCAAAGGTATCGACTAGTAGATACACGTGCAGATCTTGGTAATCGGGGTCGAGCTACTGCCGTAAACATCCATCTCTCTCTTATTATCCTCCACTAATGGTAAACAAGTCCCCAGCTTCGGGTTAGCTACCCACGTGTACTTCCTCCCATCGCACATGCTGCGGGTTCCATTCGGCCAGACCGTGCCGCTGGTAAGCTATTAAATATTTAATCCTCGCCCTGCCGTGGACCGGCGTCTTACACCTCTTCTCAACGCCTGCGCTCCTTTTCCGTGTCGTTGGTTGTTCACGACACTCCCCTCGTCGTCGCCCGAGTTTGAATAGGACCAGACGTCAAGATGCGTTCCTTCACTTCGACCGCGCTGCTTCTCGCTAGCGGCGCTGCCGCTCAGATCGAGAACATGTACACGGCCACGGGAACTGCCGATGTCGCTGCTGCTGCTGCTACTGCGAAGTCTTTAAGCCCGACCAGCCATGTCAAGGGTAAGGCGTTCGATCGCATCGCCATTATATGGCTCGAGAACACCGACTACGATATGGCTATTAACGATCGTAAGTTTTGAATACTCACGGTTAAGCCGGTCTTGATTTGGCGTGCCACAAAACTAACGAGCTACAGCAAACCTGGCCTGGCTTGCTAAGAAGGGAATCACTCTGAGCAGTTACCACGCCGTGACACATCCCTCGCAGCCAAACTACGTTGCGTCTATCGGAGGTGATTACTTTGGTATGCAGAACGACGACTTCAACCAGATTGACAAGAACGTATCCACCGTCATCGATCTTCTCGAGGACAAAGGTATCTCATGGGGCCACTACCAAGAAGATATGCCTTTTGCTGGGTTTGAAGGTCTCGCCTGGATAAACCATGCGAATGGGAAAAACGACTACGTTCGCAAACATAACCCCGCGATGAGCTACAACGCCAATGCTGGTGTCATCAATCGCCTGGCTGTCAATAAGAACCTCACCCAGTTCTACAAGGACCTTGCGGACGAGAAACTCCCTCAGTGGATGTTCATTACTCCCAACATGACCAGCGACGGCCACGACACGGACGTCACCACAGCCGGTACCTGGACGCGCACCTTCGTTGAGCCTCTGCTCAACGACAAACGCTTCATGCAGAACACTCTCGTCCTCATCACCTTCGATGAGAACGAGACCTATACTGCACAGAACAAAGTCTTGGGCATCCTCCTCGGCGACGCTGTCCCCAAGCACCTCGTCGGAACTACCGACAATAACTACTACAACCACTACAGCGAGATCTCCACCGTCTCTGCCAACTGGGGTCTCTACACCCTCGGACGTTGGGACGTCGGCGCCAACGTCTTCAAGGTTGTGGCTGATAAGACGGGTGACGTCGTCCGCCCGTGGGATGGCAAGGTGAAGCTTGCTGACATGTACTTCAACTCGTCGTACGCTGGCGTCTTCAATGAAGCTGGCGGTAACGCGAGATACCCCGGACCCAATCTATTGTGCAGCAGCAAGTCGAAGCGGACTGTGCTCCCCAGTATCAAGAAAGCTTGGGAGGGGAACCCGGCCCCCGTCTACTATGATGCCAAGGTGGCGATCCCCGACGGCCAACACCCACCTGCTGGATATGCCCCCGTGGCTTAGTTACACGTGGAGGGTTATAGATTAGTTCCAAAATTTAGGTCAAGGCATGCAATTATTAATGATCTTCTCACATTTTCCGGGTCTGAGTGTGCTATGAAAAGCTTCCTCGGCTTCCTCGATGTATCAAAATAGTGCATGCGCGGTGTGAAAGTATCTAACGGGAGCTTTGGGGATCCCAGGGTGGGATAAAATGTCTTAACGGACTTGCAAATCGAAAGGGTTAGTTAGCCTCGATTGAGCATATCGACCAACATCAGCCACAACATGTCTTAAGGGCACCTCAGAGCGACCCTCAACTAGAACCCTAGCTCAATTTGACTGGTATTGAACACGCCAACATCTCCAACAAGAACGTATATCTCTTTCATCGCCCAGACTTCGTCGGATGTACCCAGATAAACAGCTAGGCAATTGCACATGTCGTAGTCCCAACAATAACTTGGCAATTCTATAACTCCACATAGATTGTTGGAAAAGGGGCAGAAGACGTGGTTGCGAAGATCAACCTCCTCTGCTACAAAGCTTGTCCATATGTACCCGAGTCCGGCAGCGCTCGACACAACATCGTCCTGAGCTCTTCGCAAAATCCTCCTATATGTATTCGGCTTCTTTCGATCGATACTACCCTCGGATTGTAGGAAAGAGCAGCCTTCAGGGCTTGTTGGAGCCCGACTTCGAGGTCGAGCTCAAGAGATATACGTGTCGTACGCCCTCTGTACAGCTTGTATACAATCAATACAGGTTTAGACGTGTTATACGCCCAGCTATCTCTCATCAGAGCATCATCTTTTTTGACAGCCATATTGTCTTCATAAACTTGGTAACCACCTGGACTTGACGGTTTTCATGCGCGCTACGCATTCACCCCGTCAACGAAGTCAACATTAGCTATAGCAGAGAGAGTCATAGGACAGGAGTGATAGGCTTGTTTATACGAATGTCGCGAGCTATATCTATCCGTCGGGACATATATAGTTATTCTTTCACTAGCATCCCGAATTCTACACAAGATAAAGTCTGACGAGCTGTCAGTCCTTAACACTTTCTCCTTCGAACTCGAGCAAGCTGAGGTTTAGGGGCGAGCTTAGCATGTCGTTGAAGCCATCGCCAAACTCCAGGTTGTCTGCGCAGCCATCCCCAAGCGAAGTCGTGTCCGTGTCAGGGCAGCCGGCACAGGCTGTGGCCCGGGATGCTTCCGTTTTCGAGTGGCCGAGGGCGGAATGTCTGCCAGCTACTTCAGCGCGGTCAAGCTCGTTGTCATGAAGCATATAACTCCAGCTTGAGGACATCAATCGCCCGGATACAGGTCAATTTCCCCTCAGGTATCGCGTCTTTGGGCTTCAGCAAAAAGGTGATGTCAGCGATAGGATGCCGCCCTGGAAAGTGCAGTTGTTTCTTACATGTAAGGCTCCTATGGCAATAGCTTCTGATTAGAATCTGGATGGGCACCGAGCCGCCTAGCTACCAAGGTAGGTTAGGTGCAAAGGTAACACTTCGCAATATATTGGCGCATACCTTACCTATAGATAGGTACGTAGTATATCAATCACCGAGTACGCCTGCATGAGTCCTTCGGGACCGATTATGACTGAGGCAATAAGAGTCCGAATCCAGACCAGCACGATATCATATGAGGTGTTCCCCACACAAGGATCCGCCAGCCTAGTATGCAACGCTGCCAACATGCTTAAACCCATGATATGGCCGAGATGTCTATTATTCTATCTGCTACGGCATGTTGATATACCAATTATACTGACTGGGTACATTCTCTCATATTCATCTATGTCCCAAACTTGTTACTGCGAAGTTCCTACCCCTTTTCAGATCACCCATGCAGGAATGCGAATATGTTGTCTCGGACTTCTACTCTGGACGTTCTCCGTCAAGGAAGGGGGAGGGGGCGGATGGACGTGAATGTACCAAACGATGAAGCGAGATCTGTCGCAATTAAAGAAGACATAGAAATCTGCCAGTAGTGAGTATTTCATGGCCCAACCATCGTACGTACTTCTGTAGACCTAGGACAGCTAATGAGGATTCTCAACGACATTAGCTACGATGATCAGCATGCCATATATCAAGTATAAGGGCAGTGGACGCATGTATTCTAGTTGTCGCACGAAGAGCTTAGAACATATCGCATTGTAACCTCTAATTACATTCTATTCTACATGGTCTTTCTCTTAGAGCCAAGGTCACGACAGTAAATTTTCAACAGAATCAGCGAAGCCCAGACCGTATAAGTTAGCACATGACTACCTGAAACTACACGCATTCTCTTATAACCCGGTTTCCGCCCCCCAGCCTCATGCTTTTAACATATTTCCAGCAACGAGCTGAGGCCTCTGCCAATGTCCGGCGACCTTCTCAAGGAGGCGAGACCACATTACTACGGTTCTGATAAATATTGAAACATGGAGCAACTGATATTCTTAGCACGTATGATGGAAGTTAAACCAAATCATTGAAATTTATGCACGCCTGAAACCTGAAATCATGGAGGTTAACGTTAACGGCCTGGTTCGGGTGTATAATCATCATTGTGCAAATACAACGAACCGATTGATCTAGATGGATATGCAAGTAACTGGACTTTGTCCCTGAGCACTGCCTGAGTTCCCCGGCATTTAGTTATGCCATTGAGAATAAGAACGTGTGTTCGTATTTGGTGGCAAGCAAAATCATATTCCCCGCTCGTGGTTCAAAGAAGCAATCAAATTTTTAGATTATATAGATCTCGGGACTCTTGTGTTGCTAGCTTTCTACTACCTTAGTTAGGCCAATGAGTGTTTATGTGAGTGGAATCTGATTTGATTTTTTTCTCTATATTGATCAATACCCTCTTCATATTGTCTGCTAGTTGTACGTAATAGCTACACTAGCATCTGGCCAAAACCGTTTCTCCTTTTTCTGTTCTGGACTACCCTGCTGTTTTTGTTGTGCATACCACACGATGGTTTGCAAAGTTCCTCAACTCCTCACCACTCTATCGACCAGGCATGAGTAAAGCTGTTGTACCTTCGAAATCGCCAAACCCGGCCTATCAAAATCAAATTGGGGTAATACTGTAATGTATGCGGCCGAACGAAGGCTAAGGTCAAGGCCTCAACGTATTACCATCCTGTGTCACTTTTTCCTTACTCCCGCACCGTCAATCAATTATAATCGCCAAAGAGTGCGCATGTCCCCCGGTTTCCGTGTACATTGGGGGTATCATAAATTAAATGCCTGGAAACACCTGATGCATAATCCGAAACGCCATTGCCAGATAAAACCGAGAATCATGTCAGAAAAGACAGTATGTTCCTGAATCGAAGATGGATCGAAGTCTCCGGTAAGCAGTCGCGCCTTGCTGAAAACATCAGCCGCATTTAGCAGCTAATGGCTTTAGCGGTGTGGGTTTCCGATGTAAATGGAGAACGATCTTGCATGTGCTGAATGTTGTGATATTGGTTTCGGTCAGAGACAGGCCCACTCGGAGCTGTGCTGTTTGAACCATTGCCCAGAACAGAATGGGCTTTCCCAGGACTCTGTAACGAATAGTCATATGTACCATCGTATCGACCGTTTATTAAAGTGCCGTCCTTCAATTGAGGACTGGACTGCTTGGAGCCATTGAACTACAATGACCGAGCTGTTAGTTATACTGAAAGAAATCAATCATGTTGAAGCGGGTGTCGGGATCCACGGAGAACCAGAAAGGCGTTTTATCATGTACGTACAAAGCAATACTTGTTGAGAATCTCCTCATAGGAGGCAGAGGCGATGCTAGCAGACGACGGAGAGGCCGTTCCAGGACTCTGAGAGACCGTAGCTGTGTATGCTGGCAGTCCAACTGGTTGCTGAGCAGTGGATAACCCAGTCTGAAGAAAGCTGCTCTGTGATCGAGGTATTTCTGCGGGTTCGGATGAACCGGAAGTATTCCTCTCATGTGGTTTCATGTACAGACCATCGCTTTGTCGCGGACTCGAGTTCGGACTTCTCTGGGCTTGCTTAGCTGCGCTGAGCGAAGCACCAAAATCATAGCGATTAGCAAATGCGACACCACTCGGGGTCGACAGGCGGCTGGGCAAGTTATCGCTAGGAAGGCTCGATGTTGACTTGGAAATTTTGAGGCGCAGGCTTGTTGAGTCCGATTCGCCGAGAAATTCATGAAGAGGCTGGTTGTCGGCCGCCAATGAACTGCTTCCAAATTCATCCGACGGGCCTACAGGCATGGACCTCGGACGTGCTATTGTCGAAGGATTCGATCGACGATTGCTACGAGGCAAGGCTGGTCGTGAAGAAGCTCCATGAGCGCCCTTCTTGCCATTTTGAGGGAGGAACTTCTTGCGGAAGTCAACTTGGAAATTCACATTATTGTTGTTGTCCCAATACTCGAGCCCATTCACGTTATACCGGATGCAGAAGAAAAGTGTCTTGGCCTCGAGATCAGCTATATCAGATAGCCCGATACTAAACTGAAAGCGGTCGTGTCCAATTTCAGTTTCTCCCGGGCGGATCTCGTGGTGGTACTCCGCACCGACTTCAGATGTTGTTTTCCAGTAGTCGAACGTAAATCTGCAAACCACGGACTTTTGGTATGCCAAGTTGGCCACAGAAACAAACCCGATCAAGGACTTTTGATCTGGAGACATCCATACTCTTTCCAGCCTGACAGGCAGACCTTTCCGTATGACTGTGTCGGCAGGGGGGTTGTTCATCACGATCTCCCATTCGTAAGGAGGAGTTAGGCGTACTTCCTTCTTCTCACCCGTCTTGAACGGATACTCGGTATCACTATCGTAATTGTCAACAGGCGACGAGCCAGTGCTGACCGCAAGTGGTCTGTCAACCTGCAAGAAGTGACGGACGTGCTCTAGGTGAGAATCAAAGTGAACAGCTTTAGAAAACGTAGGTGTTCCTGGCATACTCGAGGGGCGGCGTAGAGATGCTGGTCGTAGGGCAGGTCGCACCAGTTCACCAGACTTCTTCCGCACCATTGGAGGCTTCTTGGCCTCATCCTGTTCGGAGCTCTCTTCAGATGAACTCAACGACGTGTCTGCAGATTTGGATAGATAAAGACGAGTGTCTGTGTTCGATCTCGAATGAGATTTTGTACGTCCCTCTCTCAGTAAAGCTGTGTCAATGACAGGCTTCGGTATCTTCTCGACAACTTGGTCAATATGGGACGGAGGCAACCGCGGGCGACTAGGTGATATCGAGGTTGGTGAGCCGATTCGACACTGTGGTATGGCACTAATTGCCTCTTTCAGCTCTTTTATGGTCTCAATTTCCCTCGCTCTCTCCATATCCGTCACTCCCTCATCTTCACTGGATGACTCCGGCGGGGAGATAATGGCCCCCGGGGGCATTGCCTTGGCATCAGCGACAGGAGGCGGTGACTGGCGGACAGCAGATGAATGATTGGCTGCCATCTCTTTCAAGTTATCCGAAGTACCAGGAGGCGTTATATCCGGAGTCGATCCATGATTAGGAGCTGGTAAGGAAGGTACAGCGGTGGCAGATATAGAGCGGCGATGTCTAGTGAGGTACGAGGCCGATCGTGGTAACGTCGGTCTCGGCTGAGCTGTGGTACCGAAATTGAATGAAGATCGCCGGCTGGCTTCTGGCGAGGTTGGAGCTGAGGAAGGGGGCGAGCAGTGGGAGGGAGGCGTATAAGGCATTCCCAAGGATATGGGTTGCCGGACGACACAAGGTGATGGGAGAAGAGCGGTAAAATGAAAGTCGGCTATGATAACGCTGTTGTGCTTAGGAAGAATACGTCTAGTGCGCGGAAAGCAAGGGAATAGGATTGTCTGCCAGATTTCGTACCACGGCTTGGAGCTGGAAGAACTACCGATGGCAACTGCGACTCTACGTCCGGAAAGGGTGTTTGGGTCTGTGTAAGAGCCTAGGAAGGAGGAGAGTTGAATTAGCATATTTCCACAACATATAATGTTCCATGATATGATAAAAACGAAGAGCAATGAGATTCAGTAGATTTCTGTTTCCTCGGATGATGCGCCAAAAACAGAGGTCTTCCGCAGTAGGTGTGAAAAATGGGTATCGTGAGGATTATATGGAGTTGTCAAGTAAGCTCCGGGCGACTGGTGTAGGTAGGAATGCGACTCAGGGAGCAAACAAAGCTATGACTTCGAACGCCCGTATGGTTGTCACAGGCGACGCCGCCTGGAATGACGCTTCGCATTTCCCCCTGACGATGAATCCTGAACCCCGATCCCCACGTGGCACCCAATGCTCATGTCTCAACTAGCGAACGATACAAGTCTCAAACCAGAGGTTGATGCGTAGAAATAGTTGGTCGGAGGGAGGTAGACTTACTCAAAAGTGTGGAAGGACGTCAGAAGCGTTAGTCCGAGGCCGAACGTAATAAGACTTAGGTTATAAAAAAATCCGAAGGGAGGCCAGAAAACCGCAGAGTTCGTTTGAGATGAAGACAGTGGCAATATTTCAGCAACAATGCAATCAACTCTCCCAAAAGCACAGCTTAGATGCTCAATCCCTAGAACTGCAGAGGATAGACGACTCGACAGGTGAAGGATCTTTTAAGAAAATCAGAGACAGAGCGAGGAAACAAATCGGTCAAAACCATGTAAGTTCCGTTACGCAGAGGGCGAGGAGGGTATTCCGTCAATGGCAGGAAGCTCGGGTAAAACAGCAGACGGCGAAGGTCGCAAGGAAGTGGTCAAGACCGTGGGCAAATCCGGATCCGTATGTACGCACACAAGTGGTGGCTCAGTTCACAATTGCGCTTGGCGGTTGCGCAATAGGAAGAGGAGGATGACAAGAGAGGTTGTATTGGCCAAGTTTACAAGAGACGGGATGGTCTCTAGCACCTATCGTAGCTTAGTCAACGTCTTAATGGCGTCTGTCCTTCTCTCTCGCCAGTTGCAGGTTGCATGTTATGGAATGTGTGGAATATTTGGGAGGAAACTAGACAAAGACCACTTACTTGCAAACAACGAACCGACTAGACTCCGGATTCTCTGCCCTGGATCTACAATTAGGTGACGACATGCGAAGGGGACGGAGACAAATGGCAAAAAAAAGGAAGACGAAAGATAAGAATGCAACTTGCACGCACATCCAATGATAATCAATAATTAAGGCGAAGGGGTATCCGGATGCTAATACAATCCTAGGCCTGTTTTCCAAGGTGACGATGTAGGTCGGGAGGTTTGGTAGCCAACAAAACCTGGCAGGAGGATGAGTGCGCAGGCCGCGAGAGACCTACTCTACTAATACTAAGCACGAGTTGGTGAAAGGGATTTCGGCGACATACAGGCATGCAGATAGCGTACCGTATGTTGAGCGCAAGGTATACTATACTGTAAGCGGCGCTGTGAGGGTGGAGATGAGAGGTACAGTACGCTAGCGTACACAAGCCGGGGAGTACCTCGAGAGGAGGTAGACCTAATACGCACTACACCGTTAAAAGTAAGCAAAGTACCTAGGTAGGCGCTACGCCTCCAAACCCTTGGCTGCATGTAACCAACCTTCATGTACTGCCTCATGCATGCATATCAAGTCAACCGGCCGTTGGGGCTAGTATGTTTCCTAGGACTGAGCACTGTACCCCACCTAGTGGGACAGGAGATACAATGGTGATATCGCACAGTGTTTTTGGGCAAATAAAGTTTTCCGGGTTTCTTTATTCTCTTCTGATGTTTACGCTACCTAGTAGGTGGTAACAACAAATTGAAGTCATCCACCGTCCTAGGAACCATGAACCAGTTCGTTACAGTGAATGCAACAGTGCTACTCGGTTCATCAGCTGCATGGCGCACAATCAAACATTTTCCTAGGTTAGAAGGAGGTCCCTATATATTTCTTGCGAATATAATAGATAAAATGCCTGGACTACTGGATATGGATGGACCTGGCTTGAGGTTTTACTGATTATTCGGCCATACCCTAACAGGTAAATAGCACACAGTGATAGTACGGTAACATCACTATTTAGTATGAATTGCCCACATAGAAGCCTGCACTACTATGTACTACCAAGTCGAGTATCAAACAAATACCTACGCCCATCAGCACTTACCATAAAATAGGTTAGCGTGGTCAAATTATTTAGCACGAACCAGGAAGTTTAGTTTGCTTACACTGTATTATCGCAGTAATGACATAGCTACAATAGCTACGATTTTTCCACCTCGTACTGTAGACTTGCTTTATCAGGAGCCAGTTCAAGTTTCAGCTTCTCATCAAATAGCACTATTTCTCTCTTTAACTCACATCCAAGGTTGTTGCGTCTCCCCTGTGTTCATTATTACTCACTTGGCGTGTATGAGGTTATGAAAGTGCTGAATTTTCGCTAAAGAAACGATTGATACGCAGTTCTATGAGCTTCTCGTTTACCATTACCCAGTACGTTTTGACTACAAAGTTATGAGCACAATTAAATATTGCCTCTTATTTTTCAGTTGCCTAAACTACTCTGACTGACACATTCATTGTATTACCTAAACGTTTGTACTACGTCTAATGGTCATAAGCTCTGTTATTCGACCTTGAAGCTTACCTTTACTACACCTGACCATGTCAAGATGCGAAGCTGATCAGAGCTGCTGTTCACGTAAGTAGTACGACTATTGCCCCGTACTTGACAAACTAGAGAAGCCTCGAAATTTACCACGTAGTCGGGTAAGGAAGTGAGAGTGGTACAATTTGAAGCCATACAGAAAACCTGCAAGCAGCCTGTCCTATAAAAGTAGTCCTAGGCTCAAATTACTATTACTGTACTGTGCGGTCAAAGACCGACGTCTAGAGCTAGGACCAGGGTAGCGCGCGGGGCTGCTTTGGGAAGTCATGACGTAGGGAGGAGGGGAATGTGTTCCAGGCGCAAACATAACCCTAAGAGGAAGAAATTTGTTAGCATACTGTACGTACAGGGGTACCTACCCTACTGCGTAGAAGCATGCATGCGCTTACTTATACGACGGTATCAAGGCTTGACCTTGGCACTTTCAATCCTAAGAGGACGAGCGGGACACGGCGCACACCATCGAATGAGTGAAAAGAGTACGGGAGAATGGGCTGGTATCCAACATCCGGTATGCCGCGCGTCTCGGCTGCGCAATACAAAGCAACACTACACATCTACACATTGTGTGCCGGTGTATAGTTGCATGTTCCAGATGTACTACTCTACCATAAGTCCGTGTATTAGGAGGCAGTGATAGGAGGGGGAGTAGGAGGAGGAGTGCATCAGAAATGAGGCTTCCAACCTCTTATGCACCGGGTATCGTACTTCTCGCATCTTCGTCCTTATCGTGAGCGAGCCAATCGAAACGCGAACTCGAGTTTCGCAAGCCGGCACCGACAAGGTCGTGAAAAGCGCCATTTCACCCCGCTTTCTTTAAACGAGTCCCAATTCGTCAGATATAGTTAGCCGGTTGGTGGCTGCCACGAGATAAACCACACCATATCATACCACGGTTACCGGCAACCAAACCTCAGCAACTGTGGCTACGATAGCACCTTATGCTTACAGTAAGGTCAACGACAGAATAATAGCCAATAAGAAATTCCCATTGCAAGTCGATGCCCCTAGTCCCTTTGGAAACATGGTGTCCCTATTCAATAGATGAAACTCCTATTGCGAGCTGTGATGCGAATTCTACATCACTTGCAGCTTAACCCTAGCAGAGGTTGGACAACTAGTGAACTGAGTGTATTGTTCTCTCAACCAACCATTTCACCAGGTCGAATTTTGATCAGTAAAGCATGAATTCTTCATCGCCCAATCATCGATGATATCTGCCGACTCATCAATACCCCGTATTTATCAGGATCCAAAACCGCTGCGAATTATACGCTCGTTTATTTAGCCACACATTAGTCCAATCTGTCGAGGCGAGAACAAACGCTGGTGTTAGTTGCAGTATTGAATGCAACACTAATGCGCTTTATGTCTCCCCGATGCCTACTCTACACAGGCAGTGCTATATAGGAGTTCCATGTCCGTCTGAGAAAGGGTGTTCAATGCAACATAACTGCAGCAAAGCGGAAATTGCCGTACACTTTTAGACTCTGGAAGTCGTTCCACGACTTGCTAACGAAACGGCAGATGGCCCAGCTGAGAAAGCCGGCAGGCAGCACAAGTCTAAGGCGGGGTGGTTCTCAATAACGCCAACTTAGTATCAGACGATAGAACCCTGACGTCCGAGTTGTTATAAAAACGATGAACTATCTTACGTTATTTAGTCGGACGAGAATGAGAAGAATGAGGCTCTTGGGACGGCTTGCCACAGGCGAATACCATGGACAACGCCATAAAATTGGGTACGTCATAAAGAGGACCTCTTGGTCCTGACTCGGTGATAACCCGTACGTTCGACTCCAGATCAAAACCGCATCTGGAGAATCTGGAGATGGCTCTTCAAAAGTGGCCCTTCATGTCGACGCTAAAGCTCTGGGGATGGGGATAGATGCAAAGCATTACGAGGGCCATCCAAGCCGCCCGACGTGCAGAGATCTTCCATTCTACAGCACCGCACAACCTTGCAAAGCCCGGACCTTCCAATGTATGAGGTCGCTTCCTAGCTGGTAAAGACTATTCACAATAGGGGATAGGCGTCTCTTTATGTTTAGTGCAGTCAAAGCCCGGTTGCTTCGGGTTCAGAGATGAGTCTCTTACTACGCGTGCGTGTGCAGGTACAAGATATTCGGTTGGGGGCTTGGCATAGCAACTGGATGGGATCCTCGCTGCGCGAACTAGTTTACTAACCTTTAGTAGGTGTAGTAGGTGTACTATGATATACTGTACCTACGTTACTGCATACACTAGATACGGCAGGGTGGCTCAATGCACCCTTCAGGGGTGGCACGGTTACAAAGCACCATGAGCTAGTAATGGCGCGATACGACATTGTAGTTATGATTGGGTGAGAGAAGAGAAATCCGCAGTGTTCAATCGACCCTAAGCACCGATACCAAATGCTGATGGGGGGTATAGAGCTGCCTTCTTATGCTTGTAACTGATTACAGAATCTGCCCAACAAATGGCGATAAAGGAGCGCAGTGTATCTTAATATCATATTCTCATTGGAAGACTGAGATACGAGATATGCTAAACGAGTCGCTCTAGAATAGATGCGGTACTATATTTTGCGATTCAATCCAGACGTTGATATATACTACCTCTTCCTCTGATATAAAATGTAGACATCTCTTCGATATCCTGGCCTCAGGGGCTTGCATACGTTATACAAGTGTTAGGAGTCGCGAAACAGAAATCCAACCATGACGAATTGACAGCTTATCAACTAAAGAAGATAAACTGCATCTGGCCAGACCAGTAGCCAGACGCTCAAGTGCGAGCCCGAGTGGCCTAGACCATTCACGATCCCTGGCCACTAAGCCCCAACGAGATCTGTTAACGGCTGTTATAAAAGGCTGGACATCCATCGATGCCATCCAGAATATAAAATTTCTTCTTGAAACCTTCGTATCGTGCGATCCCAGCGAGGACCCTGGACACCCGCAGCGATAAGCGAGAAATTTTGTCGCCTACCACCAAGACAAGATAATATCGCATTCATGCGCAACTGTAGTGATAAGAATGACAAATGGGCACCACCAGTGGCGAGAACTCAAGATACCGCAACTGATACGGAGTCCGACAACGGCCCCCCTTTACAATTTAAGGATCGGGTTGACTTGCCTTGCCATCCATCACGGACGAACTAGTCAGGGGGGGAAAGAGGCAAGTAATTGAAAAACATCTTGATAGTACACACATCTCCCGGTCTGAAAAGTTCTCGTTAAGCAGACCTGAGACCCCAATGGACCCTTCCAATGCCATCCGGCTTCCTGAAAATAGGGTGGAATGATGGAGGGTGAACAAGGGGGAAGTTAGCCGCTTTTTGATATGATCGACATCAACGATATATACTTAGCGCTTCACCGGTCGGTCCCATAATATGCGCGAAAGCAACCCTACGCTGCGTCTAAACCTATCTGTCGAGTTACTGGTCCTGAAGGGTTGCTTTGAAGAAAAATCAAAAAACCTAATCAAGCAGTCCCTGCTTTCTCATGTACCCCTACTCCGCCCTCCGTCACCCCCTTCATGCTGCGTTATAGAACGATATTAGGTCGTGCTTTGCCGCCAGATGCTCAGATAGTCGTAACCATCTCATGTTTGGACTCAGTTATTACTAGATGCTTCTATACTACACCGGTACTGCCCTATCATCAGTCGATCAACGCAACAAGTTCGATCGAGTTGCATCATTTCAACGGGTTACGAGTTTTCGCGTTTCGGCATGGGGCGATGCCGAGAGGCCCTATCTAGAATCCAGTTGAAAATATCCTCTGTGGCGTACAATCCTCATCACCAACATACGATTTTTCCTATATTATGGCGCACCTTGTGCTTGTTAAGTGCACCGTTATTTAGACTAAACCAATAGTATTGCATAATGCCAGCCAGAGTTGATGGCACTGCGCCTTTAGGGAACTTAATATCAGGCCTAAAAACTGTCTTGCATACATGCTTGCTTGCCTCTGCAGATTTTAGTATCTTATGTACCCAAGTACCTATAAAACGACAGACCGTTACTGGTATCTTTTTGGCACTGTATTTGCAGCCCAGTGCTCACTGAGCCGTAACACACTGTATGGAAAGTAACATCAACAGCTTGTACATTGCCAAGAGATACTAAGTCCTACCGTTTCTACGCCTTATCAGCTAACTCTCCGCAGCTAACTCCGAGTCGGCATGCTAAAAATCCATAATAATCCAGGCTCCGGCTGAACGTTATGACAAACTATCTACCTAAGTATGACTGTGATTTGGGGCAAAGATGACTAACATTTCACATCTTGCAACAAAATGGCGGGATGGGGGATGGGGGATGGTCAAAGCTCCAGCAAATCCCGGCCGTTGCCCCTCCTGAGAGCAACTTGCCGCATTCGGAGAAGTCAACATTTCGAAATAATGACGTCAGAATATCATAAACAGCACTACCAGAACTCAGCAGCAGCCCCCAAATTCCCGGCCTACTAAGTAAGGACAGAACGGATATATATCGTCCGCTCCCTAATTATCTGTATGCACAGCGGAGCTTGATGGTCATCTTTTAGATCCGAGTAGGTATTGATTTTTGGTGTGATACTCGGCTGTGATAGTGTTTCTGATAAAACGCAAGTAACTGCAATAGCCTTTACGGTCCTCCGTTTGGAAATGCATGAAGGCTATGCCGATCGGCACTTCGAGAAACTTCAGAGCTGTCTGGATTTTAAAGATATCTAGGAGGTGAGCGAATTATATCTACATGAGCAGATCTAGCTGCACCCTGATCGTCGTCTACCGTATGTCATCAGGACCCCAGACTCGAACTGAGAACCGTAAGTACGGGACCAATATAATGGCACTATTTTGCGGATATCTGTGCTAAATACAGAATGTTTGCCGATCTTAAATAATCTGTATGTTACTAGATGCTCGTACTGATGGGTATTTTGCTTGGCATAAAATAGCCAACACCACCAACTACAGTATTGCGTGTAAGTTGGTGAAGCAAATATCAGATTAGCGCCGACATGCCGCCTCGGCGGCTTCACAACGGGGCCACGGGTATCTTCACGGGTATCTTTACCCGCACCTCTCAAGCGTGGGTCATGTGAAAACACTAGCCAACTACAAGACGCACCACTAAGTCACGCTATTGAAGGTGTACACAAGCCAAACCATGGCGTACGACGCCACGGTAACAAACGCCTAACCTGAGACAGTAAAGCATCAATTACTTCAAGTACAGTCTAAATCAGAGCCATTGATGCAGGAACGACTCTCTAAATTAAAAAGCCGCGATAACTTAGGCTCGTGGCCGACCATTGGTGCAACGTCCTGTGCATAAAACAGTAATGGAGGATTAGGAAAGAGCCTGAGGGCGGAGATATCTACTATCCTTAGGGCTTGATTGGATAAATATCTCCGTGGAGTTATTAATAATTTGGAGGTTTGTAACTTGCATATCCGAAAGCCGAATCTACCCGCAATCTCTTATACAATAAATAGAAGGCAGAATAAAGGGGTTAGGGCATAACATGCCACATAGTAGATAACAGCTATGCATTACTGCCGCGAGGAACATCATACACTATCAACGTGATAATCAATCCTTCATCACCCCATATAAGTATATTGAGCTGCTTATCTAGCAACGCCGAAGGCCGAAATACGGGCGTCAAGAATGAAAGCTTTCAAGAGGGTAAGGTAAGAGTAAATAGCCCTATCACGGTAATATATCATGATTATAAAGTAGCTGACAGCTTAGGCAATATTTGCTTCATGATCTAAGCGCACAAAAGATCAGCAATGAGATCTGAGATGACAGTATGTACTGTATGGAAACACGGTAAGCGTATGGGTATAAGCTGGACTTTGCGGACTTCCGTTTTGGGAAAGAGATGCGCTGCGGGGACCAATCATAATCTTGGGTTCGCAGCTCCATAGATAAACAGTTGGTCCGAGCTCGATTTACCGAATCCGTCAAGCTAGCCATCAGCTATTGGGCCAAACGGGTAAGCCTATTTTTATTTTAGACTTTTGCTGCTTCCAAAACTTAGCATCGTGGAACGCCCGCATTAGCAGGCCCGGTGGAGATAATTGTGTGCAGCTGGGAAAGTATGCTAATTAGGTTTTTCTAAACATCTTGGAACCACGTGCATCTGCGAAGGGAAAGTAAGGTCCGCCTTTGCATATGAGGCAAACAGCCTCGTCTTCTAGCTTATTTCCGTGTAAACAGAGGAGCAGTTACATGAGGGGAAAAGGAACGTCGCATGGTCGATATTCTAATATGTCTTACATAATCCATCGGCATACCCAAACCTCCAAACGGCAGACTGGATATACTCAGTAGTATCATATACCAAGGTAGTTAATATATAAGGAGAACGTAACAGCAAAGAACCTTCTTTTCCATCGAGTGGTACCGGCAACTTCCGCGAAACATTGCACGGCCAACTTCTCCTATCTCCTTCAAAGCTTCTCGCGCTCCCGGATTATCTCCACGGGCGTAGAGCGCGGGTAATGATTGGAGAGATTTGCGAATTCTTCATACGGAATATGTGACAGGTAGCAATCGTCGAGACGCTCACTGCATACCACCGTAAGTCATTACCCAAAAGGAAGAACTCGATGTGCCACATGATGGGGTTTTGGTGAATCCCATGCATCAATCCCCGCAGACGAGAATCGGCATTTTACGGCTGCGCGTGATATAGGTCGCAATGTAGCAACGAGGCGCTAGTGATCGAACCTCTTAATTTTTTTCAGCACTTGATTTTCATCATGCGAGGCTGTCGTGGTTGCAAGTCTCTCAGAGGGTTTGCTCTGATTTCCACAGCAGGTGGTGTAGGCACTTAGCAATCTTCAATATGGCTTCAAGTGGGAACCCAACAGCACCCCACCGCTTCAAAGAACTCGAAGCTCATTTACGAACGCTGATCACGAAATTGATGCTGGGTTAATCCTCGGACGGACTTATTATTATTTTATTAGGCAGACCGCGCCAGGAAGTAACTTGCGACGGGTATCAGCATCAGCAGTGCGGACTCTGCAGACTCCTATCATCGCGAGCATCGGGCTTTCTGGTGGTAGATCGATATTAGTTACACAGCATCTCCCGATCGTTACATTTCCTGGCGGGGCTGCGCTAGAACAAGGAGAGATCGTCGCCAGCTCCCCGGGACAGCGCCAAACGCACGTCCTGTCTTACTCCTAAGATTTTCTTTTAGCGCAGTCTAGCTCCTACACAGTACACGAGCGATACGTAGCTTAAGCGAGTATCAAAATACCTAGAATAAAAGTATCCCGACGTAAGCACGAAAAAATTTAAATAGGATTTTGTGTTCTATGATCTTCCAGAGTAATATCACACTCACTCGCGTTTCACGACCCCATACACCGTATCCTATGATCAAGAGTCGTGATCCGTACAGTGCCTCTAACTTTTCATGGATTTTTGTTCTGTTTTAGAATCTATATCACCTCCGTGGGGAAGCCTGCGGTGCCATGGATTCTGCCACGGAGAGAACCATGGAGGCGGGGTTTCTTCTCGCTTGGCGTATAGTATCAGACACTACTCACTGCACTAGTTACCTTCAAACCAGCGTGTTGAAGCGAGCGCAATTGACGAATATGGCACAGCATAAGAGTACCTTACGAAAGGGTACCACACCTGCCAGGCATATAGATGGATTTTCAGGAACGACGGCACTGTATGAAAGTGACCTAACCCAGGATTCGTGCCGGCTCCTCTAACATGGACAGGAACATACCAGGGGAGTTTCAGGTACGCGCCTTGACCATACTACTGGCATGCCTTCCTACTTGGTAGATGACAAGGCCAAGACCACATACAGTATCTCTCGGAGTGGTCATATGCCATCACGGAACGACTAAAATCCGGCCCTGTTGGTAAGCTTTAAGGAGCTGTTAGTGCTAACGGGGAAGTACGGCACGAGGGTAGCTTGTGCGCGGCGCCTCAACCAACAATGATTCTATATTCACTAGAGGAATTGGTACCTCAACGAGAGGTTTCGTGGGGGTTTCCCATCATAGCATCATCATGAGTGCTCATAAGAACCGTACAAACCTATCATGGCATGGCCAGCTGACCGTACGAATGCCCATAATGCCCCCCTGAGCTGGCTCCTGATTGACCCCTCCGCCGTCGTCTCGGACTGACGATGCCGACTTCTCCTTGTATGAGTACGCAGGATGTTGACGTCGTCGGTTCATGGCTTATGGCTTGGCCGGCTTCTGAAACCCGCAGAAATATTCAAACAGGTGACCAGCCGACAGAGCCGAACTCGGCTCGAGCTGCCTTGGTGATAAGCTGACCGCATCCCCAGAGGCTCTTGACCGCTCGGGACACGCGGGGTTTACGTCGCCTGGAAAGAATGCTCCGCGCATTGCTACTTCGAGCCACTTGTGGCTGATTTTAGTGGCGAGCTGGAATTGGACGTGCTCACCTGGTCTTGGTGCGATGCTCCGCACGGTCCGCCAGACAACATGCCGTGAATTTGCTTGCGACACTGCGCAAGTACATAGCTTGCCGTGGTTAGCCGGAGAAAGTCAAAACCTCGTGGGAGGTATCGTCTAACTACTTTGCTCGCGCCATGACACCGTCCTACAGTAGACGTCTGCAAGCCACAAGTGGCCGTGTAACCATTAGGTAAAATAAGTACCATCGTCGGTCTACTGGACAAAGGTCCGGGGCAGCAAATGAGTGATACAACAGGATCAAGCGAGAACGAGAGCTCAGCTGTCATCACGCCTCGCGGACACAAGTTAAGACAAAGACCATAGACCTGGATCCTAGATCTTCTCAGCCTCACGACACCATCCGAACTCTCTCGAGCAGTATAGTCATATTGCATACAAGGGCAACTAAGGCGCGTCGCACATAGAAGACGATTTGCCTTTGTATGCCGCAGTTCGCCGGACTTTGAAAGACAAACGCAGAGCTTGCACACCTACCCACATCACGAAGCTCTCTAGCGTACGGACACCAATAAGATGCTACCTAAGCTCGGAAGTGGTCGTTATGGTGCAACGGATACATACATCCTCTAGCTACTATGCAACCAATCAATTCTCATTGTTGCCACAGACATGTACAAGTACGACTCCTGGGCGAACGTGCAAGTAGCAAACTTTTTCAGTGACACGAGTTATATCGCCACTTTAGGCCCTCGACATAGCACAAGAGAAGCCGGGTCGTTATCTATGTCGCCTTTTCCAGTCTCACGGCTGACGGTGTCATTGTCCATGTAAGAGTTTTCTTTTTCTGCCTTATCCGCTGAGTGTCGTACGACGAAGCTGTCAAAACCGGCCAGTGGCGAAAGTGCCCCCCCTCCATCGCAACATCTCTTCTCCTTTTCCCCGAGAAAAACTCTCATGGGAAGCATGCTGTGTAACTTCAACCCCCCGGGGATGTCTCGGTCTAAACGAAACCCCCCGATGATTCATTTACGAATCACGTCGAGTGTCTCGGTCTATCTCGAGAACCCCGATATAAGTGAGGTATGCCGGCAGGACAGGTCGACTTTACGGAGTGTAGTATAGCTTCTCTGCCGACCAGTAAACGTCGGTCCAGAACCTCCTCCGGCTGCCCACCTTCTGCAAGCTCCCAACCTTAGTACAGGGGTCTCGACCGATGAGAAGTATGTTTCTCTTGCTCAGCAGCTCCTTATTATACCCCATGGTATACGACTAAACAGGGTTGGTTTGAGCATGCAGTTATTAAGCACGCCAAAAGACTATAGCTCTGTGAGATATTGCTAGATGAGGAAGTTGACTACTGGCACACGTAACATCCCCAAACTACAGAAACGCGTCGCAGGGCGCTAGAACTTTCGGTGTACTCTCTTGTTTCTTAATGAGCCAATAGAAAGAAGTATTACTACACCAGCTTGGATAGAGGACCTGCGCGAATAAGAACGAATATGTAGGTAGTATACCAGCTTTCATCCGCTTCTTATGCCGTACTTTCTAGAAGCAATGGTCCATTGAACAAGGAGGGGACGTCTTCATTTATTTGGTTGCGTTACTATATCTCCTATTCCGGAGACAAGGCATGAACTCCTTTCTTTCATTTCTTTGTCCTACCGGTTCCCGCTTCTCGGCAATGGGTGTGCGGAGAGGAGGGATCAAGGACCCCTACTTGCAAGGGAGCATGCATACCGAGAACTACTAGTATGGTCGAATTCTCGTTCATTGCCACTCTGGGGGACACCATCACGACCAGTGTCGCACACTATAGCTACCTGTTCGCCCTTCTGGGCTAACTACCGTCACATAAAGCCGAGATGCTTTGGCTCGAATTGGTTTGTATAAGTAACACCCAAAGATTGCTGAAACAGGTGAAAGTATACTGCTTTCGTATACAAAGCGTTGTAGCGACGATGACCTAGTTAGGGCGAAGGCAGTCTTAAGATATTTGATACTATCGATCGAGCGTCCCTTCGAGGACGAGCTTAAGCCCGACACGCACAATAAGTCATGCATCTACCTAGAATAAGCTGTTCATAGTCATTCGAATCATTCGCCTCCCTATATAGTAGGTCCAAGCTCTTAAGAGTCACAAAACGAAAGATAAAGTGGTTGAGAGACTGGTCGCAGCCATTATCTCGAGTAAGGGGTGGCATTGATGGCACTGTTCGAAATCCTTCGGGCATGCAGCTGCTTCGTATTAGTTTGTTCTCGATGGGCCTGTTCTTTTGTGGCCCCATCAAGGTTGCCTTTCTTTAGGGGACCCGAGGGGACGAGACAAAACCAGCTTGCACTCTACCGTCCTCCTTGTGGTGAACTAATGTGGTAGAGTCTTGCGAAATTTTGCCACTCAGAAAACTTGCAATCAACATAGGTATTGGGGATGTCGAATCAGGTAGCACCAGTCACGTGAAATTTTCACGTCAAAATATTAGCGATGAGAGCCTTCGAGTGTAGATAGCATGGTCCGAATCATATGGACTCATCAAATATTTGATTTACTCTACTTCCTCCTTTCTCATCGGACACGTGCGCTGTCTGGCTTGCAATGCCGCTCGTAGACGGCTATGCCACTGTGTCTTGTTTATCTATATTTGTCAAATTGCTTAGATCAAGATAAAGGGCCGTTCCATGTATGATCTGATGATTCTCATGAGTTGATCTTACCATGATAACTGATCTTTATCACCTCAGTACCATCATTCCTCTGGAAGTATGGCCTACTAAAAGGACTCTTCGCAGTAATTAAGGGAATTCCCATTGCGGTTCAAGTCACGTTCTTAGATTGACGTCCACTTAGCGTGACTGTCAATCGAATGTATGTTCAAAACTTGAGTCAACGATGCGATACCCCTTCGTCGCCATACGAGGGCCTGAATTTTCTTTCATACCTGTTCAGTAAGAAAGCTAAGAGTTTTGTGCTTATTCCCTCTCATGAGAATTTGTCATTACGATACAAAAGGTTGAAAAAGACTTCTTAGCACTGCGATTCAACGAGAGTCCTTCGCTCCAGTGTCAGGACATAAGCTAAAGGGCAAGCAAGGCTCAAGATGCAATAGAGAACGAAGAGCAATATACGTAAAGATAGCGTTCCGCTCATTACTGCGAAATGGAAACCGTTGACTACGATCGAGTCAACTCATCAACCACGGCAGTGGAAATGGCATATCGTTTGGTACCTCATATTTGTTAATCATATCTCAGAATAGGATACTCTTACCTGTAGGTTTTAGGTCAATGCACGTCTTATTTACACGACACGTGTGGAGATAGCTCAGTTCACATGCAACATACTTTGATCTTGATGCAGAAGTATCACCAAGTCTCCGGGCAGTTGCTTGATAGTTAGGTCGTATCACTGCGAGTCCGCCACAGATTCGAGTATCTGATTTGCACTTTCAAAAGGCTATAGACTGGTTCTTCTGAATGGTTCCCGGAAGAATATTATTCTTCGCGGAGTACCGGGGAACTGTAAATGCTCCTAACACCAAACATCTCCGGTTGACCTTTTGGTCCGTTGGCTTTTGAGCGAGGCACGTGAACAATGCGTCGTGTCTGCTCCCCGAGTTCCAAAAATAGCGCTTCTGAGTTAAGTTTGGTTAAGTTCCCTGTCAGAGCAAGCTCTCTTCATGAGTCACTTTATGGCGGTTCTGGGCCGCGGAATCTCCAGACATACACCGGTGAATTGAACACTGCTGTAAATATCTACTGAATTGCCTAACCCTCATTATATATCTAGCTAGGATAGGTAGATTACCGGCAATTTTTGGAGCCTACGAATGCTATTGCCTTAATCTCGCTCGTTCTCCCAAAACTGAACGTATCAAAATGTACTAAAGCTGAACGTCATATCATTCTCATGATAATTTCGCGCACTAATCCTTGCTATCAAAATGCTAGCTTTAAATAGGGCGCAGCTAGTGTCATTTGTATGCTAATATTGGCATCACATATGACATTATTAGGTTCGCATGTGTAATGGTAGAGGAAATGAAAAGCCTAAACGGAGCATACTCTCGAATTTTACGAGAATGAGATACACTCCGATAGGCCGGTCGGTGTTTTCATGCTCCCAAATTGTAAATTATGTCTTTCACCCCTTCTCAATCCATACTTCTGAGTTACGCCCGTCGCCGATCGTGAAACTAAACGCACTCTCTGGACTTTAGTACAGGTTCACCCGAATTTAAAATGAACACGAGTAAATGTGTGAGAGTCTGTTTACCGCTTCAGGAGATGAGCAAACGATGTTTGATCACGGCCTCGTCACCACCATGGCCCCTACCTCGTCAATTGATTCTCACACTCTGGACATTGTTTATTCTTGGCGAAACTGATGACGAGGCGTGTGGTTTACTTGCGTTGCATGTGATTACTATAGAGTACCTTTCAGGGAACATTCCTTGGAAATGTTTGGGAGGTCTACATGGCAATATAGATCCTATGACTACTAGTGTATATAATAACACGGCTTTGAGATTAGGAGACTACAACCCCTCTTACTCCTCTTGTCGTATCCTTCCCAACGCTCACTTCATTGGAAGGGTGGTTGATCGTTTTGATCGTGGTTGAAAGCGCATCGAATTACTACTCATAAACTGATATTTTTGCCTTATCTTTCTTGAGATCTCTACTTACCCTCTCCTCGCCATGGAGGGCACACGAGGAATGATTCTATTGCTTATTGGGGTAGTAGCCGTTGCCGCCGCAGGAAATGCCAGCCCTAAAAGGGATGGTGAAGAGTATAATGTGCCTCAATTTGGTGGTGGTCAGTTCCACCATGGCTTTGATCCTCATGGTTTCGGCCGCTTTGGTCCCGGCGGTCATGGTGGTCATGGTGGCTTTGGTAGACCCAACTTTGGCTTCAACCCCGGCGAAGCCGAGGCTGATTACACGACTTATAGCACAACATCTACCCTTGCAAGTACCACTTACACGACTGATACAACATATTCCACTTGGTCCACTGATACCGCCTCTACCTCTACCTCTACTATGGCGACTTGGGGGACGACTGCTACCTACGATAACCCTTCCGCAACATTCAGCGCAATTGCTGAGTTTGTGAATGCTCTTGGGAACTCACCAGGAGGCCAACATGACGGTCATGGCAAGCTTCCTCCTTTCAACTTCGGTGAATCGGACAAGAATCTCAACTCGCCAGATAGCTCGAATCAGGACTTGGGAACAGGAACAGTAACCAGCACATCTACATCTACCCCCACCTCCACGGTCAGCTCTACTGACTCTACCGATTATTGGGTTGGCGGAGCTGATGAAGGTTCCAACCAAGCAAGCGATACTGAGACCACTGCTAGCTCTACGTTCACATCAGCTTCAACAATCACTGTTGGCTTCCAATCTACCTCAGATTCATCCTCTGCTGATACTTCGACCCAGGCCACTTTTGGGGGTGAGGGTTCACAAGAGCGTGGGCTAGGCAGAGGACGTCGTTGGATGTCTGGAATTGGAACCAAATCTGGCAAGACTAATCATAACTACAAGAGAAGCGATGACGATTCCGAACATAATGAAGATGACAATACTATTGAACCCCGAGGCTTCGGCGGCGGATTTTGGGGAGGATGGCCCGGATCTGGCTGGAACAAAGGCGGACAAGGGGCTAGTAATGAACATGGACACGGAGGCGGTCATTCAGGTAGTAGCTATGGACACGGCGGACATCAGAGTGAGTATGGGGGCGGACAAGAAGGCGGACACCACCATGGCGGTGGAAGACCTGGCGGCTTCGGCGGCATGGTAAGTGATCATCTACCCGGCCGCTGAATACAGAACACAAGCTCACGATGGATTACAGGGCAATCATGAAGGATCCTGGGGACATTCCGTCTGCATGTCAACTATGATGGTGACGGATATTTCCACCAGTACTCAGACCGTAACAAGCACAGAAACAGCTACGGTTACTGACACTGCTACGACGACGGTGTCCGTCACCGCTACGGATGATGGTCGGGGAAATTGGAGAAACCGAGCGGGTTAGTAGATGTAGCCTAGCCAATATCATCATCCGTTGTTTACTATTGAGCATCTATATCCAGAATCCTTTACCGAATGTGATACTGATATGTGTCCCTGTAGTATGTATACCCCTATCTCACCCCGACCCTTCCATGAATGTCTAGGTTGGAAAGACCTCCAATCACCAAGCCATACCTTTCAAATACTCGTCTTCCACCTACTGACGGACCTTGGGCAGACGTATATATCACATATTACTCACTATTTGACGTAAGTAGTCTTAAAGTCGGCTAACCTGTCAACCCCCTATGCGCAAGGACCTCTGGCAAAGGAGTATAGAGAATGACGAAGACCAATACTAATGAACCCAATAGTGAAAAATACACTTCCACGATTGTGAGTTGTATCTACAGGCTTGAGAAGCCATGCCTAACACTACTTAGACAGTTACCCATTCTGACACAGCAACCGCTACGGTTACTGCGACTGCGACTGCGACTGAGACTGCTACCGCCACTGCTACTGCTACAGCTACAGCTACTGCTACTGTAACCGCTACTGCGACAGAGACCGCAACTTGGACTGCGATGGCGACGGCGACTGCAACTGCGACTGAGACCGAGACCGCGACTGCGACGGCGACGGTTACAGCAAAAGTAAGTATAGATACACATCTCCCTCATCAATTGACAATCTTCAGTCTTACGACTCGCTAACGTGGTAATCCATAGTACACGTCGACTGTAACCTTCTCAGACGTCACAGTAAGTAGTATTCTAAGTTCCGTATAAACGGAAGCTTTTGTATACATAGATATGGAGTGGTCAACGCAGTGCTGATATACTTCGACAGTTCACATATACAGGAACTGCCACCAACACACTTACCTCTTACTCCACAAAGAGTTATTCTCCCACGCAGACAATAACAATAACGAAAACGCAGTCTGCGACAGCGTCTCTATCTCCGAGTACTATCACAAAGTCTTACACGAAGACCATCACCAACTCAGCTAAGGGCTCTGAATTCTCAGGATTTACATCGACGATCACTGTCACAGCTACCCAGAGTACACCGACTTCAATAACAAGCACGTTCTTTTCAACAGTTACGATTGCGACAGCGTCTCTGTCTCCGAGTACTATTACAAAGTCTTACACGAAGACCATCACCAACTCGGCTACGGGCTCTGAATTCTCAGGATTTATATCGACGGTTACTGTTACAGCAGCCCAGAGTACACCGACTTCAATAACAAGCACGTTCTTTTCAATAGTTACGATTACTCTCACGGCTGGCTCTGCTACAACAAGTAATTCAGGCCCCTAACAGTAATGCCACCCAACTTCACTAAAGCTAATATGAAATCACCAGTCGATACTGAAACTGCTACAGTTACCAAGACCTCTAGCAGCCCTTCCAGCACGACCACCACGACTCTTACTATCACCGCGGGTCAATCGGCTGCTTCAAGCACCTTCGCCGCCACCTCCACTGCTACAGTAACGAGCACAAATTTTGGAAGTACCACAACCATTACCGATACTCTTAAGAACACAGGCTCTGGAAGCACTTTCACAAGCACAAGCTTCAGGAGCACTACAACCGTCACCGATACTACTACGAACACAAGCTCCGGTAGCACTACAACCGTCACTATTACTATTACGAACGCAGGCCCAGGAAACACTTTCACGAGCACAAGCTTCGGCAGCACCACAACTGTTACCGATACTACCACGGAAACGAGCTCTGGGAGCGCCACAACTATTACTGATACTGTTACGAATACAAGCTCTGGAAGCACCACAACAGTTACCGATACAGAAGTACTTAATAACTCCGGGAGTACGACGACGGTTACGGTCACAAGCACGAGCTCTGAGAGTACATCGACAGTAACAGACACTGTCACATATACCAGCTCCGGCAGCACTACAACAGTCACTGATACAGTTACGAGTACCAACTCTGGGAGCACTACGACCATCACTGACACAGAAGTATTTGAAAATTCTGGAACTACCACAACGGTTACGAGCACAGTCACGAACACGAGCTCTGGAAGTACTACAACAGTTACGGATACGGTTACAAGCAGCAATACCGGAAGCACTACGACTGTCACTGACACAGTTACAAGCAGCAATACCGGAAGCACTACAACCGTCACTGACACGGTTACAAGCACGAATGAAGAAAGTACTACGACTGTCACTGACACGGTTACAAGTACCAATTCAGAGAGTACCACAACTGTTACCGATACTGTTATAAATAATAGCGCTGAAAGTACTTCAACGGTTACCGATACAATTACAAGCACCAATTCAGAAAGTACTACGACTGTTACCGATACTGTTTCGAGTACCAATTCGGAAAGTACAACAACTGTGACTAATACGGTTACCAGCAGTGTTGAAAGTACTACGACTGTTACTGATACAGTTACGAATAACAGTGCTCAAAGTACTTCAACAGTTACCGACACAGTTACAAGCACTAATTCACAAAGTACTGCAACTGTTACTGTAACTGTTACGAATACTGTTGAAAGTTCTTCAACGATCACCGATACAGTCACGAGTACCAGTTCTGGTGGTACTTCAACAGTCATAGATACGGTAACGAATGCTAACTCTGCGAGCCTTACAACATACACCACCACAGTCACAAGAACGAAGTCTAAAATTGCAGCTACAGTCACTTCTACTGATACCGTGAGTGCCACGGCCACTGGAGACGTGACGACTGTCACCGATGTAACCTCCGCGTCCCCAGGTCAGACGACCATAACAACTACCAGCACGAAGACCAAGACAAAGGATAGCATAACAACTATATCAGCAACATCAACCAAGTCAAACGAATCGGCCAAGTCCACAGGTTCTCCCGCCAGCGAGCGCGTGGTAACTGTCACGGTGACCAACTACGGCTCCGGGGGTGCCACAACTATCACAAGCACGAGCACAAGCTCGGTGACCTTGGTGACAGTAGTTATCACGAATATAAGCGCGAGTACGAATGCCACTAGTACGACGAGCACCTCCTCCGCCGCCCCAACCAGCACCAAAAGGACGACCAGCAGCTCTACGAAGTCGGCTACTTCTACGAAAACAACAAGCACCACGAAAGCAGCCGATTCCACTACAACAAGCAGTACCTCGAAAACATCCAGCTCCAGCGCCACGAAGACGAAGAGCACTACGACCCAGACAAGCAACACCAGCACAACAGTCACCACTACCACGACAGGCAGGCCGTCCACGGTGACGTACGGCTCGACGGGCGTGACGACGCTGACGAGCACGAGCACGGATTCCTCGGGCGCCGTCGCCACCGTGACCACGACGAGCACGTACGTCTCTACGGCCACGCTGACGCTTTCCCAGTCTGGGGCTGCTGCGACGACGGCCGCGGACGGCGACGACCAGGAAGATGCCGCCGGGCTCTTGAAGGTGCCTTCTGGGCTCTTGCTGGGAGGATGCGCCATGGCAATTGTCTGGCTGGGATTCATCTGATTTGATCTAATGCGATCGGATTTTAATCTGATTTTCGTCGGTTTCGGCTTCTCTTCTGGAACATTGGTACGAAACGACATTGCTAGACAGACCTTCGAGCATATTCATCCTTTCATTCAGGCATCTACTCCATATAACCATTCTCCATTAGTAACTACTCCTTCCTACTATTTTTACATTCATCCTCTCTTTCTTTACTTTCTTTTGTTTCTTCTCTCTTTCGTTTTTCATTCGTCCCGTGTTTCGATCTGTAGAAGGAGAAGGCGATATATTACATCTTGGGTAATTGATTGGTGAGAATTTAACGCGACACAATTCCTTGGTAGATTGGACGTAAAGGTTGTTACAGATCGCATATAAATCGCTATGCTTGTAAAAATGAAAAGCACCAGTCTATTTCTCGCCTCATTCCGCACTGTCTAATACGTCCCATATGCCTTTTCACTGTCTGCCGTTAATTCAGGGGTTTGGAATTGGTAGAGTACTGACCCGGAATATGGGAGATGATTTTGAGCTGGTCGGGCAAAACTATGTACTTCATAGGGAATAGGATGAAGTGTATGGCATACCTAATACTGCGGAGACTTTGTCATCTGCCTTCTCTACCTCCTTCGGTTCTTTATCTTCAGAGTTATCCCTTGTCTCGGCTGAATCCACCCTGTCTTCGATATCTTTCTTTTCTAGTTCGGCGGCTGCTAGCGCCACGCCCTTGACTTGCTTGGACTTGATAATTGTGACCAGGTATTCTCCAGTACCATCGCAGCCAGCCATCTTGCCAAGTTTGAATTTGAAGAATTCGACGTCATGTAGCATGCTGTACCAAATTAGCACATGTTGTAAGCTGTTTGGGCTTGATATAGACGAACCTGTCCCGACCTAATTCCGTCTTGAGATCTACCTCCTGGAACGCTTTGCCGAGCTGATCCTTATAACTGATAAAGACTGGAGTCATGACCATACGAACAGTTCCTTCTGGTAGAGTCCTCGTCAGGATGCGATTTAACGAGGTCGTGTCTTTGGCTAATGTCGCCATGTAGGGATGTACATTCTTCTGACCCTTGTCCCAGTCAATATCCTTCATGGCTTTTACATGCGAGGCGGCCAGGCGGCTCATGATTTCGACTAGCTTGTCATAAATGCTGTTCTGGTGCTCTTGGTAGAGGCGTTTGAGCTTATCAAATTTCACGACAATCGAGGCAGCAGCACCACTTCCAGCATGGCGTCTGACAAACTCGCGGACATAGCTGATCAGGGTTGTGATGAATGCCAACGCCTGTGATGCGGAGACTAGATGCTTTGAGGTAATGTTTTGTAAGCCTGCAGATCGTCTAGCCCCTGCGCCCAAGATAAGTTGTGCACAGCGTGAATTGAAAAGCTGGAGATAGGAGACTAATGAAGCCCCGATGTCTGAGGTCATCGATGGAATGCCAACTATTAGTTGCAAGAAGTGGGATAAACCACCCATACAAAGAATTGCGGAGTTAGGAAGCATGAATATTTCCTCGTCAATGGACGCATTCCTGGCCCTGGCTTTGCCGTCGTCGTTGGGTTGTGAATCATCAGCCCCATTGGACTCAGGATCATCATCTGAAAACGGAATCCAAATTTTGAGACTATGTGACCATTCAGCCGGGTCTTTCATACTACAGGATAGAATCCTGTTGAGCTCGGCTGTGGCTTTCTCTGGAAAGTCCTTCGCCTCCCAGTGGTCGGATTTCATGCCTTGAGCAAGCTTTTGGTTTTCCACATCGCTATACTGCTGTAAAAAGTCTTGAATTTGCCTATTGACGACTGTCTTAAAGGTTGTACCGCTCCGGCCAGAGATTGATTCGCACTCGTTAGCGAAGTAGAGGTTTAGAGTAAAATATCGAAGGAACCAGATTAGTGATAAATGCGTACTCTGCTCTGAACGAACCCGGAGGAGCTTTACAATCTTATCCTGTGCGACATCCACAGCTTGACCTACGAGGTTTGGTAGGTTTATCGCGTTGTGGATTTCTTGTGCCATAAGTGCGGCAATGGAAGGCCTCCTGGCGGTAGGACTAAAGTCATCACCCAACGAGCTGGCAACGTCTAGCATAAGTTTGACTTGTGTCGTTAACCTCCTCAACGTCTCGGTGACACTGATATAAATTTTGACCAGTAGCTCTTCAGTATCTTCAGCTTGAGAGCTTGTAGATTGCGAGCTAGAATAGACGATTTCTGTTGCTGGGATAACTCTCTCCTTCCTGTCATGGTTGATGAAGACATTATTGACTCGTTGTCATCTTCGTTTGAACTAGGTAGAGGCCGTCGAACTAGATTACGAATTTCCTTTAGTGCAGCATCTCTATAGGCGGTAGCAGCAGTAGTAAAGTGCTTCGCTCGGTGCAAGCCGCTCAAGCTCTCTAGTAGCTCGGACCGGAAACCGTCGGTTGAGCTCAAATAGGATGGGGAGACAGAAGGCTCCTGTGTATGGCCGCCTCGAGAGCGCACTGAAGTACTGGTCCAACGTATGAGTACCTCCTGCGTGGAGACAGCTTCAGAGTGGCGTCGGAGGTCTCCTATAAGGAGACTAAGAAATCGCGTTTCGTAAGTTTTGCTGATTCGGAATCGTAGAGTACTCAAATCGTCATTGACGCCTTGTAGCGCCGTTGTACCTCTAAGGTCTCTTAATTGGAGATCCCGTCCATCTGTCTTTAATGGTGTCTTTGAAGGATCTCGCTCGCCAGCAATGAGCTTCTCGAGAGAATCGATGCTTCCTAAAGCCCTCTTTACTTCTCCATTATCGACGAAAGATTCGCAGGTAGCAACGCCATCAACAATATATTTTAATTGTAGGACTGCATCGTGTAGCTGTTGGAGATTCTTCCGCCGTTGTCGCTTCTGGACAATGTTTAACCCGGTGGTTGCAATCTCTTTATTCAAAGCCTCAAGCTTTTTCCTAAGAGCCTTAATTCTCTCCACAGAGTCAGCGGCTTCTAAGTAAAGTTCCTGTAGAGAACTTAGTGCGGTAAAAAAGGTCGTAGAAGCTGCTGAAATAGAAGATATAAAGTGTATCTCGATTGTGTCCATATACCAGGATAACTTTTCTTGTAATATCGCATTTGTTGCGAGGGTTTTCCGTGGTGCCGCTGCATTTCCGCTTGCTGAAGTCTTTTCATCCAGCGTTCCTGGTGGTGGTCGAAGAACCTCTGACCTCTCACTGACCACGTCAAATATGCGAGGGTTTTCTAAGTGAAAGTCTTCGTCGAAATAGACAGGAGGTATAGTTGACAACGGCGGTAGCCCTTGTATCGCTCTTCTTGCAAATCCTGGAGTAGATCTTCGAATCAGACTGGGCGTTTCTATAGGTGAGAATGAAGGTATGGAGGAGACGGGGCTTTTCCTTGGTGCTGCTGATGACCGCTTTTCCGGCGGTAGGTGGCCGTCATCAAAGACGGCAGCAAACTCGTCCGTTTTACTGCTCCTTCTGTGAAAGATATGTGCCGCTTCATCTTCGCTCTCCTTCCCTCTTCGCAATTGTTCGTGTAATGGACCGAATTGAGTTAGATAGGGCTTAAATTCGGCAGCGTCAACTTACGTGATGCTCGTCAGTGTCACTGGAGGGATATCGCGTGCGGTTGGAGGGTTGTGAGTGGTTGATGCTGGAGCGGAAGTATGCGGTAGAAGTCCCGTTCGCACTATCGGCGGTTCCAGTAATGTCGATATTGCTTTTTCAAGGTATTAGCTCATGCTTTGAACAGAAGATGAGAGGACTTCAGTACACCATTCTGCCCTGTTTCCAACACAGCACTTGCCCAGCTACCTGACGATGTTTCCAGCGATCCTCCGATTGAATGGACGGAGCTTGCCGTCGAGCCTCGTCTTTGATGAGAGTACGCGCTTGTAGATCCTTGCCTTGGGAAGCAGTTAGTCTCTATCTCTTGCTAAATCGTCGCGGCCGCAATACCTATGAAAGGGGAAGTCCGTTCGATGTGCATTAGGAGATACAACTGGCGACAGACTATCGACGGACTTAAATGCACCGGAATTCGAATACATGTTGGCAGATGTAGGCTACCAAGCCGAGTATATCCCCTTTTCTGGCAAGACGCCGCAAAATAGGATGATGGAAGCCAGCGCGGAATGTTGACCAGAGGATACAGACGCTACCGAGGAATCATAATAACGAACAGCACAGATGTGCACGCATGAAGATTTGCACTTTCGATCTAGTGTTTTGAGCCGCAATACGATAAGTCTCGATGGATTCGTTGGTTGCAAGCTGTGACGGTTTGGAGATTAGCCAGCAGGATCATGTGCTAATAACGGCATAATAAGAAACGTCTCCCTAAAGATTCCTGGGAACGCGCTAGCACTCACTTGAGCTGCTGAAAACGTAAGAGAGGCTAACGTTACTTTATGTATATAAAGTTGGTTTCTTGGCGTTTAGGGCGAGGATATTTAGTCTTATTTAATAATAATTAATATCAATACTTTATACCCTTTTATCTTATTATTCTAACAGAGCTAAGCTGTCCAACTCAGATAACGCTTCCCCTGCACGACATTGCGTCACCCGCTGATAAAATATTTACTTAGATAAGCCGACTCGTTGCCTAGGGGACTATATGTAATCCGGTATTTACTGTACCTTTATGTAGGCACCCCCCTATCTAACCTACATAGCCTCAATATTGGTGCAACAATATCTATCTCAACAGGTAGCAGTGTGTTGCCGACAAGTTTGCTACGGTATACTCGCCACGAAATGACTGACCGCCCGACAAGCCCCGCGCCGACCCCGGCCAAAAGATAAGACATTAAGATGCCTGCCTATTCGAGAAATGGTGATCCGCGGGTCTCTCACCCGGTTAGGCAAGGGTCTTTCCGGCAATAAACTTACACACACACAGTACGGCAGTAGCATCGTCGGATGATAATACTTGGTGAAGGGTGAGGTGCGATGCTGTCATGCTGGCTGTGCATGGGAAGTGCTTCTCACATCGCACAACGTCAGTAAGTTCTGTTGTCAGTTACCGTTTGGTCATGGCCTACCTAAGGTACGCTAAATAGAGACATATCTCCCGAGGCATACTACTGCTACGTACGAACACGAAGTGACGATCCGATCAATCCAGACATATGCATACACTACGGTAGGTACTACATTAACAACAAACATGGGTAGTATGTGAGCGACTTAGACCGGGGGATCAAGTCAAATGTCCAGGGTCCTCAATTGGAGAGAGACTATCACTTTACTGTACATTACGTAGTATACTCAATTCTGATTATTTTTATTTATTCTTCAGAGCCCAATTGGGCTCTTTTTGCTTCCTTTTCTTCTGACCTTCATTCGCTCCCCCCTCTGAGCCATCTCCGCTAGATAACTAAGGTCGTGGATAGCTAGCTTACACAGCGAGAGAGTCAAGTAGGGAGCTAGATCACCACAATGGCTTCGTTCACACGCAGCCTCCTCGCCCTCGCGGCGACAGCGGCCCTGACGACGCTGAACACGGCGCAAGCCCAATTCGTCAAGCCGCCGACGGACCTGAAGCGCGTGATCGGGCACTACGACATCCCCGTGCGCTACAAGGAGGTGCCGACGGGCATCTGCGAGCTGGACCCGGACGTGAAGAGCTACTCGGGCTACGCGGACGTGGGCGAGGACCAGCATATCTTCTTCTGGTTCTTCGAGGCGCGGCAGGTCGATCCCACAGAAGCGCCGCTGACGGTGTGGATCAACGGCGGACCGGGCTCGAGCTCCATGATCGGCTTATTCGAGGAGCTGGGCCCCTGCCGCGTCGACCCGGAGGGGAAAGTGTTCAGCAACCCGTACTCATGGTCCAACGTGAGCAACATGATCTTCATCGACCAGCCGAGCCAGGTCGGCTTCTCGTACTCGTACCCCGTGCCCGCGTACACGAACAACAACGGCCTCGTGGTCCTGCCAGACGCTGTCTGCCCGGATTACGCGCCTGCTGATTCCTGCGGCACGTACGCGTATCCTAATATTACGCTGACGGCCAACTCGACGCCCGCTGCGGCACCGAACTTCTGGAAGACACTGCAGGGCTTTATGGGTGCCTTTCCGCAGTACGCGCGCAACGGCTTCCATTTTGCGACGGAGAGTTACGGTGGCCACTATGGTCCCATCTTCAACAAGTATATCGAGGACCAGAACAAGAACCTCCCTCGCGGCGCTAAGAAGATTGAGCTCGAGACGGTGTTGATCGGGAATGGATGGTGAGTTGAAAAGAAACCCCGATACCGATATGCCCAATGTGAAAATTGAGTTTCGAAACTTGTTTCCATGGGGGCCGTAGAAGAGGCATGGAATTGCTGACCTAGCCAAAGGTACGATCCTTATGTCCAATATCAGGCATGTAAGTTGTCCTTCATTACGGGAGCTTCCAAGGGCATGTTCGTGGGGATTTCGTCCTCACGCGCTCTCATATGCTCTCTCTCATACAGCCCTTTAATTCAAATCAACCGACTGACTGAATTCTGACGTGTCAAAGACTACAATTTTACCGTGTACCCCGGAAACACGTACGACTACGCGCCCTTCGACAAGTCGGACGCAGCCATGTTCTACAACAACGTGTACGGCAAAGGGAACTGTCTAGACCGACTGCGAGACTGCAAGAGAACAGGGGACAACTCCGTGGTAAGTAACTTACCTCCTTACCTCCTTGCCTCCTTAATCATTGGCTGGCCCTCGATCCCCGAATTTTCCCCCCTACTCCCGCCCATTTCCAATCCAAAAAAAAAATAGATGAAAAAAACACCGAAACAACCAACTAAACCCCTCCCACCAGTGCCGACTCGCCGACAACTTCTGCGCCTACATGGTCGAATCCGTCTACGACGACCTCCTCGGCCGCGACGAATACGACATGCGCGAACTAACCCCCGACCCCTTCCCCTACGGGTTCTACGTAGACTACCTCAACACCGCGCACGTACAATCCGCCATCGGCGCCTTCACCAATTTCTCCTCCAACGGGGCCGTAGGCGACGCCTTCGACAGCACAGGCGACGACGCGCGCGAGATCGGCACGATCTCCGCCCTCCTCTCCCTCGTGCATGACGACATAACAGTAGCCCTCTACGCCGGCGACGCAGACTACAACTGCAACTGGCTCGGCAGCGAGGTCGTGGCGTCCGCCGTCGGCGCGCCGGGGTATGATAGCGCCGGATATGTGGATGTGCAGACGAGCGATGGCGTTGTGCACGGGCAGGTGAAGCAGAGCGGGAAGTTCTCTTTCACGCGCATCTATGAGTCCGGGCACGAAGTCCCTTTTTACCAACCCTTAGCGTCGCTGGAGTTCTTTTCTCGCGCTATCCGTGGGCTGGATATCGAGACGGGGAAGAGGCGCGTGGTTGATGCCGCGTATCGCACGAGGGGAACGCTGAAGAGTACCTACCGCGAGGGGAATGGGACGATACAGTTCCAAGTGACGCCCGCGAACCTCACGTATGACCCCCTCACGAATAAGCCGGGCGCGCCGTGGCCGACTGCCGAGGCGGAGAAGACGCTGCTGAAGAGGAGCTTCCGCGGCCCGAGGGGCGTTGGAGCTCGTCCTCGTCGGCAATCGCGTTTTCGGTTTCGGTAGATAGATAGGGGCCGAATCGGTGAATGACAGTCCTAGGAGCCGACTCTAGGTCGCCGATAGGCGAGCGGATGGTGCGCGCTTAGGCTTATGGGAGACGGTTACGATGAATGATGATGGACTAGAATAAAAAGGGAAATAAAACAGAAACTAGCCAAACATTTGTGGTAATGGGTATACATTACTTAATACAGTTATGATAATGTGTGTATGCCGTCATTTCAGTATAATTCCACTGCTATCCCCAATGATGCTTCGAACTTAGTTTGGGTTATAATGCATCGCTCGTACTAATCTGTCTGGAGAATTGATCAGGTGGTTTGATTTGAATAGTGCATTTGAAGTATTGGTTATTATAGCTATCCCTCCTGGCCTCGACGAGACATTTATATACATGAAGAAGATTACTTATACGCCAGTACCACATCACTACGCTTCCCACTTAGCTGCCAAGAATGATCTTTTCCATCTCGTCGGGATCTTTGACTGCCGTTGTTAAATTAACGTAGCCATCCTTCGTGATCAGGATGTTGTCCTCGATTCTAATTGATAAATGTCGTTAGTGCCACAAAATCCACTCATGTCGATTCATAGAGATTTGAATAACTCACCTCACACCTCCAACATCCCAGTACTTATTAAGGACGCTCTCATCGATATACTTGGAATGCTTGGGGTCCTTGAGGTACGGGGCTATTATGAACTCGCAAAAGTAGATCTATGTTCATGTCAGCACTATCCATTCTCTTATTAAAGGCAATTGCGCAGCCACATACACCAGGTTCCACGGTGATAACACTACCCGCTGGCAGATTTCTTCTGACTCGCAAGTATCTGAACATGGGGTCAGGATCTGAGTAGTTTGGGTGACCGCCAGTATCATGTGTATCCATGCCGAGATAATGGCCGAGGCCGTGTGGCAGGAATGCTGTGCTGGTTCGAGCCTCCAGAATCTCTTTGCGGTTCCCTTTCAGAATACCAAGAGATAATAGACCGTCAATGGCGACCTCGTGTGCTCGCACGTGGACGTCATCCCACCAGACGCCCTCTTTAAGCATGGCGATGCAATCGTTCTGCATCTGGAGGACGATTTCGTAGATAGCTCGGGACTGCTCAGTGAAGCGGCCTGATATAGGGAATGTTCTAGTCTACTTTCTGTGTCAGCGCTTTCCAAGGTGCGTTTATACCGACTCTTTGGTTGCTATTGCAGATGGGAGGCGCCTTACGATATCTGAAGCGTATGTGCGCCATTCGGCGCCGGCGTCGAGGAGTAACAGGTCTTTTCCAGTCAGATTTTTGTCATTGTCGACGTAGTGAAGCGTAGCAGCTGATCTGCCACTGGCCACGATACTCGGGTAGGCCTGCTTCTTAGCACCCTGTCGCATGCAATTGCCAATGAACACACCCTCAAGCTCGTGCTCGTTCTTCGCTTTGCGCACATTCTCCAGAACAGATCTATGAGCGGCGCCGCTAATGTCGTTGGCCTTCTTAATGAGGGCAATCTCATAGTCGTCCTTGACAACACGGCATTCGTCAATGGCCTCGGCCAAGATAGAGAATTCTTTCTTGCCAAACTCGAGGAATGTGACGCTATCGGAGACGCGCTCGGCAATAGCAAAGACGGTAGACTTGGGGTTGGCGGCGCCCAACCTCGCCAACATAGGGTTCAATTCGGTCGTAGGAAGAACCTCATCGACATCATACTTGGCCAGGGCCCCTTCGATAGACAGGGGCAGGCCAGACCAAATGACGTTCTCAGGATTGACTGGAGGGATGAAGAGAGTGGATTTAGAGGTCTCAATGTCGTAGATGAAGGCGCAATCGGCGACATCGACTCCCGTCAAGTACATGAAAGGCCTCCGTTGCCTGTCTCATGATTAGAATTGTTCTGTAGTAACCACCCTTAATAACTAGAGGGAAGAACATCATAAACGCACCTGAAGGGAACTGGTTCATCGCTGTCTTCGAGGAGCTGGTCAGATCGTCCCTCGAGAAACAGCGCGCCGGTAGCATCGGGAACCTTGGAGCGGATGTATTCAACCACGCGCTTCGCGTGCGCTTTGGCAGGGTACTTTCCCTTCAGGACAGTCTCGACGTCAATGTCGGCCATGGTCGTCGCTACAGCCGTTGTTAGAGTGGTGGTGATCGTCGTTGACGTCGTCGTGGTTCGGCGCGGGGTAGAAATGGGCGACAAGGAAGACAAGGGTGGGGTAGCTAGAGCAATAAATGCCCGTGAGAAGCTGGCGTACTTCTGTGGCGTGGTCGCACCGGTATAACGCGACAAGGTTGGACGTCCAAGGTCGAATGCTGATTGTGTTGGCCGGAGAATTGCGATGGTACTCCTACAGAGTCTAAGACTGCTCTTCCCGAGGATAGCAGACATCTGCGACTGTCCTGCTGTCCTATAACTGGCCTATAGGGATATAGGCTGCTCTCGGTCGGAGCCGGATAAGCGACGGTTTGATGCGGATGTGGGCGGTTGAACATACCGCAGTAACTCAGTACGTTAATCATAGGTAGTGCCGAGATCTAATATACTGTAGTAAGTAACGCCTAGCTAGATCAAGCAGGTTGTCAGGGGGGTACTTCCCGACTTGAGTAACTGCACATGTGGGGTGATCCAGTGTATCCAGATGTGAGAGTGTACATCACTACAAATATACCCCTGTCTTACCTACATTTACTTCAGGATCACGACGACTCCAGACTGATACAAAAAGGACAGCTTCCTGGTAGTATTACTAAATAACTGGACTAGATTTAAACAGTATCAGTTCCGAAAATACTGAAAATAGGACATATATACACCAGTATCAGATTCGGATAAAAGGGGGGTATCATAACCAATGCACTGCAATGAATGACCGCAACGATTGTTCTTGATCCCCACGAATTAATGCCATCCTACCCCTCGTACTCTCTCCTCTCTTGTAATATAATAACCATTGAAGGGTAGGTAGCTTGGTTATTTGATACCTCGTTTCCGAAGAATATCTTGTAAGACGGCTCTTGCTGGTTACGTGTATTCTATACCTATCACACACTATGTCGTCTTTTCAACAGCCTCCAAATTTTCAAGAAGTCGATGTCAATTTAGGAGCGCCACTCCACCGGTGTCGATCAGCTTCCAAGATTCACCCGGTGGAGAAGGCCACCCTTGTTTCTCTCACCAAATGCTCAGGTCGTCGTCTCTGTTCCCCAGGATGTATGGGCGCATAAAACTTAATCAATGTTTTGTCCGCCTTTTCTCGTTCTCTCTCAAGGTCAGAAATTGGACAACTCGAACTGCAGCTTCTACGCGTCACTAGCCTTCAGCGGCATGGTCCGGGTTCTTCTTGCGCCGTACATCAAGTTTTAGATTGGGCAGCGGCCCCTTAACCCCCATGCCCAATCCGGAATTGCCGAGGCTCGCGTTCTGCTTCAACATTTCCCAATGTTTCCTGAGCGCCTCCTCGTCTACCACCAGCTCAAATCCAGCTAGGAAGCAGAAACTGATCTCCAGCCTGGCTAGCTCGACCTCGCTGACGCCGCCGACCTTGGCAACTTTGGCATGCGGGTAGCTGAGATCTTCCAGCGCCTTCATAGCAACCCTGAGGCCCGCGAGCAGCAACCGGTGGCAATTCCTCTTCGTCACGGGGATAGCACGCTCTTCGACAGCCAGTCGGAATATGTATAGTGAGGTCGCCAGATAGACGGCCGTCGACATGGGACAGAATCGGTGGATACGCTGGAGATAGTTTTCAATGCTAATGGGCGGGGGCGCCTTGCTGAAGAACTTGCGTGTAATGGCGCTATGTTGTAGGTTCAGAGGCTGCGAATTCTCGCCAATGACGATATATGGTTGGGGCGCAGCCGGTGGCAGCGGAGGCGTGGGCGGATGCCTGAGGCGCACGCCGTCGACGGGCTGGAATTGTGCATCGAAAGAGCTTGGTTGAGCCTGTCCTTTCGGTCGGGATTGGCCAGCAGACTGTTGTTGGAGGAGGGCGAGATTCTTTTCAGAGTGGGATCGCACTATGGCAGCCTTTTCCTGTTGCATGCCACTCATATTGGGCACTGGAGGACTTGTAGGAGGAGGCGTTGGCGGGATGTCACCCGTGACGCGGACCAATGATTCGATTCCAGCACAGAGCAGCTTCAGGGCGGCGGTAGGCGGTAACTTGAAGAGATCGTCTGACGGAGCGTTGGTCGGAATGACATGAAGTGGTGGAGGCGTTCGTGCCTGCGTGATCAAGTTTGGATCTTTCGACGGAATGGGTCGTGGCGGCGGCAGAGCTGGTATAGGATCGGAGGTTTCTCCCTTGATCTGGGCGGCATCGTGCTCGTTCCCATCGCCATCGGGCGACATTGTCTCGTCTCTCGTCTCTCGTCTCCGCCCTGTATTCTCTGTTCTTCGAGGGCCTTGCGGCGGGTCAAGATCTACGAGGCTCTACGTACGGGTAATAGTGCAAAAAATGAGGCCCCACGAGGTCTGCTATCTCTGGTATCTCGCGTAGTGGAGTAGAGTTTACGAGAGATTTGCATCCAGTGCGATTGAACTAGGCTTGTTCGCCTGAAAATTGGTGGAGCAAGGAACGTGGACGAGTTCCTCCTGGGTGATGTCGATTTGAATCCAGCCCTTGATGAAAACACATCATCTCTTGTTGTTCGAAACAATCGGGTGATAGCGATAGATCACGCGGAATCTAGCACACCAAACGCGAGACTGGGGGTCTAATCATGGTGGTAAGCGTATTCATAGAGGTCCCTCAGTCGACGGAAGAACCGAAGCCAATCGGGTACAGTCGGGGTGTCGGAAGCGTTAAATGGGAGTCGTCGAAGTATAACAACTCTTCTTTGATGAGTGAAAACGGTAGAACGAGCGTTGCCAGTCCAGATGTTAATAGGGAAAAGAATCTCCGTGGATGAAGGAAGACTAAATGAATGCGTCTATTACTTCCTGCCAGTGAAGGGAGAACATTAAAGAGGAACGACATTTCTCCTAACGGGCCTTTCTCCGTGCTGGTTAATTGATGTTACCTATCCTCTTAGTATACCACTAAGTACAGAAACCGGTACGGCCCAAGGCTAGTATACTGACCCCGCTATCGACACAAGTCACAAGTAAAAGAAAACCGCCTGGTCGTGAAACCAGTTCGATCGGGTGGGGTAAGACAGGGGTCAATGAGCATGCCAGCAGGGGTTAAATACTTACCCTACCTGTGGTGTGCTGTATCTAGCCTGCCTAGCCTGCCTAGCCTCTATAACCTACCTCGGATAGGTTGGGGCCGCTACTGAGGTAGCGTATATGACTGCAACAGATGTAGTGCGCAGCCGGTGGCTCAGGGGTTTCTGCAGGGTATTTGTAGTGTACCGCAATCATGCTGCTGTGCCGTAAGACTGTACCACAATCCGACACCTACCGTGAGACATCAACCTTCCATTCTCGTGACCACGTGCAGAGCACAGGGTCGCACATCAAAGTCTAGACTTCCCGGCAACGCATCCCGCGAATTTGTCACCAACACACAACCAACAGTCGTCACTGGGCTTATCCCGTTACATTTCGCATGAAAACCCGGTTGAGGATTTTGTTCATCCCTCCGCCTGTCGAGGTCGAAAGGCGAGGCAAGATCTCGGTCAAATCTTGTGGAATCTCCATATTACTGTACTTTCGCCAGGAGCAAACATCCCGTCCCCTCGGATCGGTAGCCTGAACTTCTGTACTGCAGTACGCGATGCTGCAGGTGTGCTTGGGGTATCATCCAGTCAACAGTCTCCAAACCGGTGTCCTGGGATGCCTAAAGTATGCAACACTACAGTAGAAACGGCATCCAGTAAGGGGAAAGCACCAATCATCTGATACTTCTGGGTGTCGCCGGACTCCATGCAAACACGATCGATGAGTTTGTGTATCAGATCACATAGCAGCCGATTCGAATACTAAGTCTAGATCATGGAAGACTTTAACTTGTCACCATGACCATAGCCTATTAAGTATCGAACTTCCCCACAGCCGGGAAGAGATGGTCTAGGCCCTCGTGGAGCGACATGGGAACAAAATCTGCTTCAGACAACTCTTTTGAAATTCGACCGATTGCACCGACCAATCCAAGAAGCCACGAGAGTATTGGCGCTATCCTATTGCTCTTAAAACCCACCGTTAACTACCAGGCGGCCTGCAACCATGCCCACTGAGAGCCCTCAAGACGATATTCGCGCAGTTTCGGCATCGATGACGTAGGCGATCAGCAATTGAGAGTGACTTTGCAATCTACAATTACCCAAGTCAGCTTCTGCTCCACGCGCCTTACCAAAAGAAGCTAAGAACCTAAGATGCATCCAACTAGAATTGGGAATTGGAGTAGGAGGCGATAATGATAGGAAGAAGGACAGTAGCAATACGAATCTGGCTCACCTATGACTGCAGACTGCCCACCCTCGACTGCTTCAATGGCTTTCCTGAGCGCCTCTTCCAATACATCGGCCTTCTCCACTCTCGCAGCAAAAAGGTCTCCTCCTGCCGCTGCCTTCGCAATGCCCGAGAAATCGGGGACGGGGGCGAAAGATATGTTAATCTCCTCATTGGTTGCCTTAGAGCCTAGGCCATCGGGGTGGACGAGCAACATGGACTTCCGCGGAGCGTTCCAACCTATGTCACCAAGTCAGTCAGGGGAAGTCGACCAAGAGTTGATGAACTGACCCTTGTTGTTGAGTACGATGGTCAGTATTGGGATCTGATATCGCCTGGATATCCAGTAAACACTTCCTGGTACCGAGAACAGGTACGTGCCATCACCCACGATCTGCACCACAAACTTGCCCTTGCCATCATGTTCAACGGCCGAAGCCAGCTTGATACCCAGCGCTCCACCACCGGACCAGCCGAGGCCACCCCCGCCACAATTTATCCAGGAGCCTGGAAACTCTGGCTGCAAAGCATCATGCACAAAAAAGGTATTAGTGACAGCCTCGACAGCCCAAATCGTGTCTTTGGGGCAAAGTGCCCGCAAAGTCTTGCATAAATGTCCTGTCCCAAACGAGCCGTCTGCTGCTGGGACAGCCTTTTCCGAAATGTTGGCTAAGCGCTGTTTGTATGATGCCTGTAGTGCATCCCATTTAGCATGGCTGATCTCTGCATCAGCATGGGTTGCAAGGTCTTTAGCAGCTTCTGTGATCTGCTCAATAGATATAAGCGCATCGGCACGGTATCGGCGTTGAGCGGGCACGTAGGCAAGCGGCATCATATTCTTCAGTGGATCGACGTCGATATGGAAGATCTTAATGCCTTCTTTAGGCTTGCATTGGGTTGGAATCCAGGGAACATCGCAGTCCAAAATAAGAATGGCATCCGCCTCTCTGATCGCGGCCTCATTACCAAATCGAAGCCCAAGCCAGCCCGGGTGGGAGGCAGGGAAACACATATCGCTGCCACCGGTGTCTAGTACACGTAACCCTTTTATGGTATTTGCTAAATCGACAAGAGCACCTGGGGCCTTATGGTTACGGCCGGAGTAGCCCGTGACTAATAACGGGTTTTCAGCGCCTAGGAGAGTCTCCGCGATTGCCCTCGCTGCCTTAGGCGGCAGTCCACCCAATTCGACCCGGTCCCAAAGACTTTGGTCCACTGAATATGGTGTTATGTCTTCCTCCATGACCTCTCTAGCTCCGACTAGGTAGACCGGCCCCTGAGGATCGCTCCTGGCGAACTGCAGTGCACGGTTGACCATTTGTTTAATATTCTTGCCCGTCTTAATCTCTGCTGTATAGCGGCAGTATTGACCTATGATCAGCTTTTGATCAGGGACGTCTTGGATCCAGTGGATATATTCTGTCCGCGACCCACGCATCTCTCCCTCGAGAGTAAAAGGGCTCAGTCCGGCAAATACGAGGATGGGCGCACGGCCGGTGCTGGCATTGTGCACAGCTGCACCCAGACCTTGAGTCCCTACGTCGACGTGAACAATGACACATTGTGGCTTGCCGCTCAATCGAGCGTAGCCATCCGCCATGGACATGGCGACCATCTAGCACGACTGGTCAGGAACTGTATTATGACCAATGTCAAACTCTCTGCCCTCTTGTTTGACGCACCTCATTTGGACACGTAATGACGCGAGGGAACTTGTCCTTCTTTTCCCGCTGACCTTTAACCATGGCTTCGATAATGCTGGGGTGGTCAGAACCCAGATTAACAAAGCAATGCGTAACCCCGGCCTCCCATAACGCCTCGAAGAAAGCAAATGACGCCGTATACATGATATATATCTCGAGGCTTAGGAATCTCCTGTATATGCTTAAAAAAGAAAGGGAAACCGTCTATGTAAATAAAACGTGGGTGAGATTCGTAAAGCTTGTTCTATCGATCGAGTTAACCGGGTTAGATCACGATTCTAAGGATTAGAGAATTAGGCTCCGTTGACAGTGGAGGAGGGAGTAAAAGAGAAGAAGAGATACAGTCTGTGCATTCTACTCGTAAATGGATTACCGAAACCCCATTTTTTACGTTCGGGGGAACCTTACATAGAGTGTCACTTGAGTGTCGTTTGACTTCACTACAGGAGCCGTTAACCACTACCTGGAGGAGGGGCTCCCGCTCGTACATAGGATGGAGACCCCGGCAGACAACCGGGGATGGGGAACCGAGGGAGGGGAGTGGACTAGGGGTCTTCAACGTCGCCATGATTTACTCCATCTGGAAGTCTTACCCACTAATTTTTGGAGATGAATATGCGGGGTAGGACAGCTTGCATTGAAAGATACTCTTCTTAAATGGATAATCGAGGTTGTACCTATGTGTAGCCGGATGAACCAATTAGAAGATCCTACTGAGCTGCCCTTCTGAGATGAGCAGCGATCCTATTAGGCGCATTGGAAGTTTGTTAGATATAGAGATTGGATAATCGATGTTTGTCTGCAGACAAACGTGCGCGTCTACAGGAGAGTATATACATCCCCAGGCAGATAATAGAGGCTCTTAGCATCGATGATTGACTTTTCAACTGAAGAGCCTCGAGGGTTCGATTTTAACGAGATATTATTTTCTATATGCCAACTGAGTGCTATGTCGGATATCAAGATGAACTTGAAGGTCAGAAAGAGGCTCATCTCCTCACAAGAGTTGGTTCTTAGTACCCCAATCCGTGATGTGGTATAAGTGGCCTATGCTCAACCCCGCGCTATCGGCTTGACATCTCGGTAGTGAATCCCCGAGTCTCGTAACATCTAACTAACCGGGTAACAAAAGTGAACTGGTAATTATTACACTAGATAACACTACTAGGCTTGGAATTCAAGTTGGTGGTCGCCTCTACTCTCAGTTTATAGCTCGCGTCGGTAACTGGCATTGGACATTGGGGAAACACCGCTCTCCTTGACAAATCGCTAAAACCGGGGTTTGGTCAATAGATTTGAATGACGGATAATCTTCTTAGGTGCCAAAGATCCTTTGACCTGCTAGAAGGCAACATTATGTATGTATATAATATAGCAGGTCTCACCACTAACAGGGATCGTCTTTATAATCCAGTTCCACTGAAGTACTAAATATCTAAGCAAAAATGAGGCTGGTGACATCGTACTAATGCCTAAGAGTATATGATATAATTCTCAACATGGATTGCCATGATCACGTTCACACGAGCTGATAACCTCAGAGATGCGTTGTTCGGTACTCCGCAATTCTGTCCTCCGGTGTCGAATGTCACGAAGGCCGCGCGTACAAGGCGAGTGAGATATATCTGGGCATGTGTCTGCGCCAACTCTTTCTCAGCCTTACATCACACCTTATACGAGAAAGCCACAGATAATAAGAATGTCATACAAGAGATGCTGAGGCTTGGAAGACAATATGATGAAGAATGAGGCGTTCCATATGACGGTGTGATAAGCCACGTTTTTTGGGAAAATGTGGCGCGTTTCACGGGCTAAATACCTAGGTAGCCTGTTTATTGGCTTAGCTTAGCCAATCATGCAGCACCCCAGATTTCAACCTGCATTAGTGGTCCTGCTTTGTCCTGGCAAACTCCGTCGTGTTCAAAGCCTCGACTTGGACATCTGATGCGAATCGCTACTACTGGGGCTGCTTACGAAGTACGCTACCGGGAAGACACTGAGATGTACTTCTGTAGGAACCACAATAGAGATGACATTACGTACCGGAGGCGGTGTCGAATAAGTACTCACTAGGTCAAGGATTGAACATGGTCGCGCCAAAACAACAAATCGAAACTTTCAGGCCAACTAGGTGGCTATTCTGGTGGCATCACAACAGCAGGACACATGGACAGCATGGATTCAGCATCAAGGCAATTGCACGACTAGCCGCTTCCAAAGCAAACGTCCAACTGACCTGACGTCAACACCACTTCCACAGCGGATGCCTGACCTAGAGACGTGTGAACCACGTTTGGTAGCCAGACGTTACGACGGGCCAAAACGACCGGGGCCCCCAGGTCGCTGCAGCTCCGAATACGACCATGGTGTGCACGAACGCCCATTGGGCGAGCGATCTTAAGAGGACACGGGATATTGAATGAATCAATCACACCCTATCCTCGAAAGAAAAACTCAGGGGCACGTTGGAGCTGCTGGTCATGTTTGCCCCTTCTTAGGTGTGCACACATATAAACCACGATGATGCTGCCGTGCCCGTTACCACCCGTGCTCCTCTATTCTCGCGTGATGGACCTTGTGGCTTTTAAAGACCATCACCTGCATGCGCCTGCCGAGTAGACGCTCGAGTGCCTACCTCTATAGAGGTGTTGGACGTTAAAATTGCATGTTCCACGAGGCATCCGCTTTGTCCTTCCCTTATAATATCAAAGCAAACCTGTGTACCTCCTTACTCCTCCTCACTTGTTTACATGTTTTGCTACGGGAGTTTCAAGTAGATCGCGTCACAGAAGCGTCTCTGGCATCGGGTATTAGGATCTACGAATATCTTACGATCAAGCCCCTGTTATAGTTTTTTCGAAGTGTCGGTATGGGGCAATCTCCGAGTAGCCCCTTGGCAACCTGTCTAAATGCCGTCTGCAACGGCCGCAGCGACTGCGTTGCCTACCCAAGCGACCCGCTCTATCAAATTTCTTGGGTTAACCGATATAACCTCGATCTCCCTGTCACGCCGATAGCGGTAACTCGCCCAGAGACAGCCGAAGATGTATCTGGATTTGTCAAATGCGCTGTAGCTAGCAACGTCAAGGTTCAGCCAAGATCGGGCGGACATTCTTATGCGTAAGGAACCCTTCACTAACTTATCATTGTTTTGGCAGTTGTTGACTTGCACTAGGAACTACGGTATGAGACCAATACTCCTCGAACAAACATACAATGTCGGCTGGATGTCTAACCCATGCACATAGGTTTGGGTGGAGAAGATGGAGCTCTGGCAATCGATCTGTTGAAGCTGCAAGATTTCTCTATGGATACGAACACATGGCAAGCAACAATAGGAGGCGGTACCAAACTCTCCGACATAACCAGCAAGCTACATGACAACGGGAAAAGAGCTATATCTCATGGAACTTGCCCGGGTGTCGGTATTGGTGGTCACGCCACTATTGTAAGTGCGTGCCCGTCTTCGATCCGCATCAACACTAACGAGAAACCTGGGAGGGGGGACTAGGTCCAACGTCACGCATGTGGGGTTCCTGCCTGGATCACGTTCTAGAAGTCGAGGTTGTCACCGCGGATGGGACTATACAACGTGCCAGCGCAAATGAAAATAGCGATCTTTTCTTTGTAAGTCTCTGCCCACTTAGGGGTTCCAAGATGTTCGATTCTTTTTCAGGGTTGACTTTAGGTAGGCAGTGAAAGGAGCCGGTGCAGGGTTTGGCATAGTCACCGAATTTGTCGTAAAGACACACCCCGAACCAGGCAACGTGGTCCAGTACTCTTATTCGATATCATTCGGAAAGCATGCCGACATGGTTCCCGTCTTCAAGCAATGGCAGGGCCTCGTCTCCGACCCGGATCTTGACCGAAGATTCGGTACTGAATTTGTCGCGCACGAGCTCGGAGCTATCATTACTGCCACCTTCTACGGTACAGAAGATGAGTGGAATGCATCCGGAATCCCGCAGAGGATTCCGACGGGGAAAGTGTCAGTGGTTATTGACGACTGGCTTGCTGTCATCGCACAACAGGCTGAAGATGCTGCGCTTTATCTCTCGGACATCCATACCGCTTTCACCGTTCGAAGCTTGGCATTTACAGCCGAAGAAACCCTCTCTGAAGACGCAATAACCCAAGTGATGAAGTATTTGGACGATACGAACCGCGGTACGCTCATATGGTTCCTAATTTTCGACGCTTCGGGAGGTGCAATCAGCGACATCCCCATGAATGCCACCGCCTATTCGCATCGAGACAAGATCATGTTTTGCCAGGGCTACGGCATTGGTATCCCAGATCTTACCCAGGTTACAAAGGATTTTCTGAGTGGGCTCGTCGGCACCATTCGAGACTCGATTCCACAGACCTTGACGACTTATCCCGGCTATGTCGACCCCTCGTTGACAAATCCTCAGCAGTCGTACTGGGGTCCGAATCTAGCGATGCTGGAGTCTATCAAAACCAAGTATGATCCTAGTGACTTGTTCCATAACCCGCAGAGTGTGAGGCCAGAAAACCAGAAGGCATAGAGATGGAGGAATTTGATACCCCATATGGTAGTCTTTTTCTAGATTTCGGAAATGAGAGCGTTATTCATAATAAATACGAGTTCACTTTGAAAGTCACCGGCTAGCCCGAGGACCCTTTCCCGCCACCAAATAAGCTCCTCTTGATCTTCTACTAGGATTCAATGGCTTCACATTTTAGCCCACACCCTACTACAGAATTGAAGTCTTCATCCGGGCATGTACCCCAGGCTACCCCGCAAGGAAGCCACCCGCATGCATACGTTAGACTCGGTAGATATTGTATTGATGTCGCATTGTTCCTCCAATCACGAGATGCGACCAGACTACCCTAGTAAAACTGTCTGGACTTTCACACTACATGGTTTATTTTTAACCAAACTTATAAGACGAACCAAACGAATCATTCACATAATGTAAGAGATTCACAGGTTGTCGGTGAAAGGCACCTAAAACGTAGCATAATGAGGGTCTTACGCCTAGCCACCGGAATAGCGTTTCTGTTACCGAATATTGCAGCTGTGTCGTCTCTGAGCTTGAATAACTCACAAGGCCCTACAATCAAGACAATCAACGGGACATATGAAGGTCTTTACCTTCCAGACTGGAATCAGGATGCTTTCTTGGGTATACCATATGCGCAGCCGCCTGTGGGACAGCTCAGATACCGATGGCCGTTATCTATAAATGAGTCTTTCGACGGAGTCAGAAAAGCAACTCAGTATGGGTACAGCTGCATGCAATACGGTTCGAGTTTCGAGCTTTCAGAGGATTGCTTAACCATTAACGTGGTCCGTCCAACTGAGCGATCGAAAGAGCCTCTGCCCGTCCTAGTCTGGGTCTACGGCGGCGGTCTGTACGCAGGCAGCACGGGCGATCCCCAGTATAACCTCTCGGGCATCGTGCAAGTCAGTCAGGAGATTGGGCAGCCTATGATTGCCGTTAGCATGAACTACCGTCTGGGGCAATGGGGTTTCCTCCAGACAGCCCAGTTACTCGCGGAAGGATCCAGCAACGCCGGCCTTCTTGACCAGCGGCTGGCTTTCCATTGGATTCAGGAGAACATTGCTGCGTTTGGCGGCGATCCGAACAAAGTGGTTCTATGGGGCGAGAGCGCCGGCGCCCAAAGCATCGCGTACCATCTATTCGCCTACGACGGCCGCGACGACGGGCTCTTCCGGGGCGCGATCCTCGAGAGCGGCGGCCCGACCGGCGCGCAAGTCGAGTCCCTCAGCTGGTACAACACGGCAGTAGAAAACCTAACTCGAACAGTAGGCTGCTGGGGCGCCTCCAACCAACTCGCCTGTCTCCGCGAAGTCGACTCAGCGACGCTATTCGCGGCGCATCCGAGCGTAGTCTGGAACCCACTGCTCGACGGCGATTTCTTAACAGGATATCCAAGCCAACTGATGCAAGCGGGCAAATACGTCAAAGTGCCGATCCTCATCGGCGCCAACACGGACGAGGGGTTCGCTATCTCCGGGACGCCTAACACGGAAGAGGATATATTTAATTCTATCTTCACCTGGCGCAGCTACGCGCTTACCCCGCCGACCGTGCGTAGACTCCTCGAGCTGTACCCGGATGATCCGTGCCACGAGCCGCCGCACGCTATCATCAACTGCACGCGGAACGCGGCGCGCGGGTTTATGTGGCGGCGCGCGGCGGCGATTGGCGCGGATCTGGTGATGATTTCCGGACGCCGCCGTATGGCGGAGCTGTATAGCGCGGCGGGCATGCCGGTATACAGCTATCGCTTTGACCAGCGGCCGTGGAACGGCGACGAGTGGGACGGGGTGAAGCACTTCGTCAACGTGGCTTACAGCTTCCAGAACATATCCGGGCTCTTGGGGCCGAGTCCGCAGTACGACAGCCACTTCAAGCTGGCTAGGGCTATCGGGCAGGCGTACGTGAGCTTCGTCAATCATTTGGATCCTAATAAAGCTGGGGTGAAGAACGGCACGCAGGCGGAGGCGCTGCCGCATTGGCCGGTTTATGATCTTGATAAGCCGACGAATATGGTGCTTAATGCTACGAGGAATTGGGTCGAGGCTGATACGTGGAGGAAAGAAGGGATTGAGTTTATGATGAGGCCTGAGGTTGCGAAGGAGCTACTATCTTGAAGATAATCATTTGCTCTAGATATAGTAACGGTGGGGAAGAGAAGTAAAGCATAAAAGTTTGGGTCGATGCAGATCAATGCGCCTTTCACCATGTTCACCCTCGTCATCTCGCGCCCTTTGAGCGCCAAGCAACAGAATGTATAAAAGGCAGGTATTCACTTGTACAAACATGGGCTAGATATGTAACCATCTTTGGAACTTCATATTATATCACATATACTAGCCGTATCTTCAGTTAAATACCTCAGTATGGCCACCATTACATCGACTTTCAGATCCTTCGTCGAGTGCGTCAACGAAGAACGATGGCAAGATCTCACAGAATTTGCCTCATTCCCATTAGAATTCAATGGGGAAGACATAGACAATCCAGAAGCTTTAGTAGACAAGTTCAAGGCCCCCGGGTGTAGCCAGCTCGACATTGACGCCATCACAGTCGACGAACAATCACAGCGGTTAGGTGCCATGCTCGTGGCCAAGCTGCATCTCGCCGAGGCGGCGACTGGGGATGTGACGCAACGAAGTCAGATCATAGCTTGGGCAGAGAACGTGAAGATATCAAAACTCGCGACGCTAGCCGATGACGATGATGTGCAGCGCCAGCTCTCGGAGTCAGGCTACGTCTCAACGCCCGATCTCATATCGACCTACAGTCCCAACCCAACCGGGACGTCCCTCACGAGGCAAGAGCTAGAGGATACATATCGCGCTTATATCAGCTGTATCAATGCACAAACAATGGCGACAGATCTTCCGCGCTTCTGCCATCCGCACGTCATCCACAACGCGAAACGTCTCTCCCTAGACGAGTATCGAGCCCTCATCCAAGAAGCGTTCACGGCGGTTCCAGACATTGTCTTCGAGATCGATACTGTAGTGGCTGACGAGAAGGCGCAGCGCGTCGCTGTTCGGCTCGAGTTCACTGGGACGCCGACGGGGAGATTCTCCGGCGCCGAACCTACCGGTCGTAGCGGTGAGTAATAATTGTCTCGGGGGTTTGTGTGCGTCGGTGCTGATTGCGTTTCGCTGCTCATTAGTGCGGTTTTACGAATACGTGACGTACGCCTTCCGAGATGGCAAGATCGATAGAGTATGGAGGTATGTTGATGGTTTCGCATGTCTTGGTATAGCATTCGGTGCATCGTCGGCACTGTCTTGGTGTTTTGCTTTGCTCTGGTTGCTCCCCCGTGCTGCCCGGTGCTGCCCCGGGCTCATGACTAATGCAAGAACGTCATACTAACTAGCTCTTAGCATCGTTGATTGGAAATCTTACCGCCAACAATTGTTACAGAAGTAAGGGAGAGGGGACCATCAGTCAGTGTCTCGCCCATTTAAGGTGAATCTTGTTTTACCAATGGTGGCAATGGGTTTGAGCCTCAAGAATCTAATACATTCAATAGGCCCGAACTATTGATTTGTTCTTAGTAGAATCCTCAAACTCGGCCCTATAGAGAGGAGAACCCTGTAGACAGCTAAGTTCTTTTAGCCTACTTTTCCTGAATTGAAGAATTTCCCCTGTCTTCGCCGTATGCTTCTCGTCATTCATTGTGTTCCAGAAAATTTGCCTTAAGGTAAATAAGTATATACAAAAGCATAGGCGATGAGGTAAACTGAGAGCACAGTGCTTGCTTGATTCTCTTCTGGTTTTGCATGGATGTAGGTATAATACATCAGCCTATATGTGACATGTCCCCTCCTCCTTACTCAAAGGATCAAATGCTATCTCTACACGCGAATAATACCACCCATTAAACGCACATGATAGGTACTCCGTGCAGACGGATTGCTTGGGAACAAAAAAAAATGAGAAGGATCTCGTATAGATCGACATGAATGTTATCTAGTGGGTACGACGCGCGACGGGAATATGAGTTTCCTCTATATAATGTGTTCGTGTACATATGGGTGCGTGCGCTTATATATATTACCCCACGAGTATTGCAGCATTGCATCCGCAGACGCATTGCGACAAAGCGCCGAGGTCGGGAGATACAGGGCAAGTTTACGAGAAGGCTATTCTCGTTTGTGTTAGCATCACAATATCATGTACTACGAGGCGCTCATCTCTCCCTCATAATACGCTTTTTCGTTGGTACTACGAGCTGTGGGCACGTGCTGTAGCAAAGTGTACGGCAGATACCGTGGTTTAGTGGAAGGAAGATAACGGTGCCGATCTGCCACCCACTTCACGAGGCGTCGACTGCTACTACGCTAATCTCATGAGGTGTGCTCCCGAGATCAAGGTCAAGGTCTCCCGGCCGGCTAGGGCACGGAGAAAGACGCCCATCTGGGGCATGCCAAGGGCTTTGAGGGGTCTGGAAGCGTGGAGGTCTGCAGGTCTCATGCATTAGAAATGTCTCACTCATAGCTTGTAGATCGAGCGGTTATCCTTCTAGACTGGGTAACATCATGATCTTGACCTAGCAGACAAGCGCGACAGTAGGTGGCGAAATAAGGTCGTCGAACAAGGACATTTTATTTGAGCCTTTTATCACGGAAATATCCGCTTGGCCACGACCAGGATGGGCTCTAGGTAGATAGGCTACCTTGCACCAGGTAACGGATAAATTACACTTGCGGAGGCTTCACACTCGTGATGTGAGTACCGCCAAAGCGATATAATAGTGCCCCCCGTGAAGCCCGGGAATATTTGCTCAATTGCGCTATCCACTGTATGTCTTAACCGCCTGATCTACAAATCGTCGATAATTAAGACTCGATAATTCTATCACTGATCGGCGGTCGGATGCTGCCGAGAGTTAGCGCACCATGGAGTTGGAAAGATAACCTCAGAATAGTCCTAGTAGGCAACTAAGCTCGTGCTAGACCTCTTCTATATGTACCAGTAGCTAGCAGCAGTAACAAGATCTGATTACACGTTCTGGGCGCATCGTCGGCTGAGGGCCATATTCTTGGCTGTAAAACTAGGCGGGAGCTAGGATTTTGCTACACTAACCTACGTTAGGAATGTGAAGAGAGCGAGAATAAACCAGCAAGGTGCTGTCAGTCTTGCATTATCCACTAGGTATCAAGGCGATGGTTTACCAAGACTATCAATCCTACTCTAGGAGCAAGCGAAGTCTTGGACGGCATAGGACAAGCAAATGAAGAGAGGGAGGGTTACAGCATAAGACCGAGTTGCATTGGGTCACAATAGCAATCTCCCATCAAAAGACAACCATGTCTCGGGATACACACAAAACCATGTCTTTGCCTTCAGGCACATCACTCAGCCTACACCTTGTCGCATACTGAACATGGGGTTTCACCGGCGTTGAGGCTCGTTCCACTCTCGTGAGGCTAGAGACAGCCCAACGTGCAGATCGAGCGGCACCAGAGAGTAAACCCGTGTTACTCGCCATTGGGGTATCCGTGTTATCCATCTCCTGGTTCACAGCGAGAAACGGCAATGATTTCCCCTGCCAAGCTCGCATCGTGGGGTTTCTTGGCGATCCCACCTCAACCCCGGCGCTCGACCGGTCTAATACGACAACGGAAGCTGTCTTTGGTGGTTATCATTCAATTGATTGCATTGCATGGCGTGGCATACGCGGTCCAACCCTCGCGAAATGCGTGATTCCGAGCTTCAGTTGCGTCGTTTCGCGGCGGTGCCGTCCTCGTTTAGCGATACTGTAGACAGGCCCTACGGCCAGGGGTACAAAAGATCATGACCATCCCGCCCTCCCACGAAGGGAGGCTTGGTTCTCATTCCTCGAGCCCACTCGTGCCCATTGCCTCTCCCTTCGTTCACGCATCCTTGCTGTGTTCCGTCTCGTAGGCGGACCGCCTGATAATCATCATGGTTCGCAGTAGTCTTGTGGTGTCGCTGCTTGCCAGCGCGGGAGGTTTCTTCTTGACCGAGGCCAAGAAGCTCCCACAGGCCAAATACGTCGCCGGCAGCTATGTGGTTGAGTTTGAAGATTCTCAGGTATGTCTTCGACGATTTCGCGACTTGCCGTAATTTTCTAACCATGCATGACTTGGATAGGATTCGTCGGAATTTTACAACCACATTAGCCCAAAGGCAGCGACGCGCAGTAAGTAGCTTGGTCTCATCATTCTTCTATGCTAAGTGCTTCACTTCTTAAGTCATGATTGGCTTACAATTCTGCAGTGAGCTTCGACTCGTCCCTTTTCAAGGGTGTATCGATTCAATTCCACGATACCGAGTCTGCCGAGGATGAGGCTGCGGCGCTCACAGACTTAGCAAGCGTGAAGCGCGTCTGGCCAAACCGACTCTACGACCTCCCCAAGGACAAGGTCGTGTGGACGGGTAAGAGTAAGGATGCAAGTGCCGCGAACAGCGCTGTCAAGAGACAAGCAACCAACGACACTTTTTCGCCTCACCTAATGACCCAGGTGGACAAACTACGGGCCAAGGGCGTCATCGGCAAAGGCATCAAGATCGGAGTCATTGACACGGGCATTGACTACACCCACCCTGCTCTTGGAGGTTGTTTCGGATCCGGCTGCCTGGTCTCCTACGGTACCGATCTCGTCGGTGATGATTACACGGGCTTCAACACTCCTGTTCCGGATCCTGAGTAAGTTGATCGTAGATATAGCGAAACTATAATGTTTGAGAGTATACAAGGCTGATACCGAGATAGTCCCTATGATGGATGCGCTGGTCACGGCAGTCATGTCAGTGGGATCATCGCCGCTCAGGCAAACGAGTACGGGTTCACAGGTGCTGCTCCCGGTGTCACTCTCGGTATGTATCGAGTGTTTGGCTGCTCCGGAAGCGCCGCCAATGATGTCCTGATCGATGCGTACTTGAAGGCCTTCGAAGATGGCTCCAACATCATCACTGCTTCCATTGGGGGTTCCTCAGGCTGGAGCGAGGATCCCTGGGCTGTGGTTGTATCGCGAATTGTTGACGCTGGTGTTCCTTGCACCGTGTCTGCCGGAAACGATGGAGCGTATGGCTTGTTCTACGCCAGCACGGCGTCGAATGGCAAGCGGGTTACTTCGGTCGCTGCCGTCGACAACTGGATTACACCTGTTCTGCTGATCAACTCGGATTTCAGCGTTAATGGTAGTGATAAGGAGACATTTGGTTACGTTGTGGGCGATCCATCTGCCTGGGCTAATGTCAGCCTCCCCCTATGGACTCCGAGCTTCGATACCACTGAACCGGCCCAGGGCTGCGAGCCATTGCCTGCCGATACGCCAGACCTTTCTGGCAACATTGTTCTCATTCGTCGTGGTACTTGCACCTTCGTTGAAAAGGCCACATACGCTGCCAACGCAGGTGCCAAGTATATCATGTTCTATAACAATGTTGATGGAGCTATAGGTCCCGATGTGACGGACGTCACGCAAATTCAGGGTGTTGGCATGGTAAGCACAAATTCTTTCTGAGTTTGTTATAAGTACTAACTTCACTACAGACCACCGCCGCTCAAGGTGTAGCGTGGGTAGAGGCTCTTGCTGCAGGGTCTGAGGTCGTTCTAACCATGGCCGATCCAGAAACCGCCCCAGTCACGTAAGAAGTTTCCGATGTCCTGGAGAGCTTCGGTGCTAACGCGATGCAGTCTTATTGCTTCCACTAACAATCTCACTGGTGGAGCTGCCAGCACTTTCACTACATGGAACCCAACATTTGAGATGGATGTCAAACCCCAAGTAGCATCCCCTGGTGGTAACATTCTGTCGACTTGGCCACAGACGCTTGGTTCTTATGCGGTCATCTCCGGTACCTCTATGGCGTGCCCTCTTGTTGCCGGCATCTATGCCCTCATTGCTGACGTGCGCGGCACCTTCGACCCTGCTACCCTAGAGGCCCTAATAGCTTCAACGGCAAACCCTAGGCTGTATAACGAGGGTGCCGGAAACGCCAATGTCCACGCGCCCGTCGCACAAGTTGGAGCTGGCCTTGTACAGGCTTATGACGCTGCCTATGCTACCACATTGCTCAGCAAGTCATATCTCGCGTTCAACGACTCCGACCACGGTCCAAGGACCTTGGATTTCACCATTAAGAACTTGGGTAAAAGTTCCGTTACTTACAAGCTCGGTTCCGTTGGTGCAGCTACGGCGTACACTTTCTCTGACTCGATCTACCCTGACCCGTTCCCTGGGCTGGAGGTGACAGACGAGTACGCCACGATCAAGCTAAGTAGCTCTTCAGTTACTGTGCGTCCTCAAGGAACCGCCTCCGTCTCGGTGACAGTGACGCCTCCGAAGCTGAACGGCTCCCGGCTTCCCGTCTACTCCGGCTACATTACCCTGAATGGAACGAATGGTGAGAACCTCTCGCTCCCGTACAACGGTGCGGTAGGCAGCTTGTATAGCACCCGAGTCCTAGACACCGGCTATCTCTCTACCTCGGCTGACCCTAACCTGAACCCCGTGAATGGCACCGCGTCGTTCGTCCTCTCCAAGGACCCCACCGCCGATGTCACCATACCCGTCGCCGTTGCGTTGCTGGCCTTCGGATCACCCCAGCTTAGCATCAAACTGGTACAGGTTAACGGCAAATTCACCAAGACCCTGGGCGATATCTTGGACTCGCCTTACGCCTACGCCTCCCGTGACCCGTATCCGGTGGGCTTTGATGGCCGTTTGGCCGATGGCACTTATGCACCCGCTGGCCAGTATATGTTCTCCATAGAGGCTCTGCATATCTTTGGTAATGCCAATAGGAGCAAAGACTGGGATGTGGCTGTTTCAGCACCCTTTACTATCAGCTACAAGTAATCGTAACCGAGATGATCTAGGCTAGGTATTTAGCGTTTGGGAAGTAAATTTTCGACTTGGTATGTACTTAATACTATAAACATAAGATGTTAACAATGAGTAACATATGCCTTATACAAGTAAACTCATGTCTCGTGAAATCGTCTTTCATGATTTAGTAGTCTTATATCATTTAAGGGTGGGCTTCACATATGCCCCTTACTTTAAAGCAGTGCAAAACGTTATAACCGTTTAGTCACTTTATCGGTTAGAGCGTTAAGTCCTGTTAATGCATGACTTGATTCGCGTCATAAGCCAATAAAAGCTGGTAGAAAGTTAGCGTATGCATTTGGATAAAAAGTAATTGGACAATGAGCACCCAGTGGAATTGACCTCGGAAGACAATCACAGATTAATAATATTCAGAGTCTGCCAACCTACATACTCTTGACCACACTTGTCGACCGGGTCCAGGAACACAACTTAGCCTCCGAGCTACACTATTTCCACACGCATGCAATACCTAAATCGGCCAGAATAGGTTGTACTGCGTCGACAAAATGCTGGCCTCCAGATGCTGTCGCATTGCTGCCTCTGCCGCGCTCCAGCGCGCATCTAGAGCCGCACGAACCAGCCCTAGCAGCGCATTCCTGTCAAATGCACAAGCGAGAAGCTTTCTCTCGTCCCGGATTTCAAAAGAGACCCGATTACCCCGCACATTACGATACTCGACCTCGTCAAACACAGGAACAAACCCGCCCGATGCTGCCCTTCCCGAGAAACCTGATTACCTCAACGATGCAGAGTCGGCTATATGGGACAAGCTGGTAGCTGGGTTTTCACCGACCGAGCTTATGGTCCAGGACATCTCCGGCGGCTGCGGCTCTATGTATGGAATCGAAATCACGTCAGAAAAATTCCGCGGCATAGGTATGCTGAAGCAGCAACGAATGGTCAACGCTGTTCTTGGTGAGGAGATGAAGAATTGGCATGGCGTCCAGTTACGCACGAGAGCTCCATGATAGAAATTCTCTGGGCAAGAGGACAGATGGCTCATATCGTGCTTTATCGTTAGAGGCACCAATGGGACAAGGGAGGTTATCTATAATTCACAGCATCCCTCCCCACATCACAAATTAGCACCGCTCACCCTCAACAAAGTCTCTTTGAGACTTATAGTTACGACGAAATAGTGAGAGGAGTGCAAGAACAGGAACATAAATAGTATCTCATCTCCCTGGCCGGGATGCTATACCTGCACTTTGTACATCATCCGATAGCAGCTACCGTTCCTATTGTACAACAGTGTACTTAGACTGGAGCGTTGAGGTCAGACATGAGGCTTCAAAATATTCTCAGAATCATTTTGGTACGGCTTTGAGTTTGACTGTTGCTCACAGATCGTGCTATCGCTATGACACCCTCGGGAGGATAACATGTCAAAGCCACTTCCTACGTGGGCCGCGATGCGTCAGACCAACCCCGAATCCTGCAGTTACATTAGCCTTAGTTTAGACTAGAAAGAGTTCCCCGCAGCTAATGTAACATTGATACCAATGCACCGCAAGAAGGACACTCCGTAGAGATGTCGCCTTCAACTTGGAGGATCAGGTCGTAGTGACCACGAGCACTGGAATGATGAGCCCGCGAGGCATGATTTGGCATCATACTGGAAGAAATCTGATATGGAGGCCCCTGATATGTACTTATTAGATCCCACTGTATCACCATCTCTGTAAAGTAGAGCTTGCCACGTCCCATACCCCTGGGGAGGTTCACGAGCGGCGATAACGCCCCATACCGACGTTAAACAGAACAACAACAATAATAGGCTCAAGATCCCACCCAGCGAGCTTTTCGTACTCAAAAGGAGTTTCGGCCTTTGTACGGTGTTACTTGCCGTCTGTCGGAGAGATCTACATTCGACGACTGCAGGTAGTGACTGATCTTTTTAAGGTTCCCGCATTATGCTGTGTGGCATAGTCGCGGCACTTATTCTAAAGCCTACTTGATCCTGAATGATATTTAGAGGTCAAGACATCTCCACGAATCCTTAATGGGATCAATGAAATGTCGGATGGTAGAGGCTCAGAACAAACACCAATGATCTGCGTCTCGAATAGAAGCGGTGTAGTGGTTGAGACAATGATCGCGAGGCTGGTTTGTCGTAGCTGTTGTCGGCCGGCAGTTTCAGTGTCGAAGGAGACCGGAAACCAGAAAAGCTGTTGGTTAATATTGATGCTAGAACCAGGCTTATGCCATGCTCACAGCCTGTAGTGCCGGAGCCGTGAGGCTCGGTTTCACGTACAAGATCAAATATACTCTGTGAGCGGCTTTCGGCCTCTCAGGCGGCCCTCAATGTGTTACAAATTACATATATTGTTGTTCACAGCGGCTAGCTTGCATGTCATCAACGCCACAATAGCATCGAGGTCTGCCGAAGCCAAAAACGTACTATGAGGCTGTTCGCAGACCACGATTGACGTGCCAAATCATGCAAATATGAAAGACAGACTTAGCGCCATCAAAGAATCCAAACCAATCCTGCGAACTGTTCGGCTGCCTCGGTAGTGTTTACCCCAATGTCTAGCCGGATAATCGGCTCGCGCCCGCCTTGTTCACAGCCTTGAAATTGAGTCACTGAATGAATTACTCAAAGGTGGTTAACATAGTAACAAATAAATACTATCAAATGTGGTAGATGCCGAGAGAACATTCGACTCGATAATATGAGTCCGTAGCAATCAAGTACAAGCTTTGTGTAGGTTACACTTATAGTAGAGGGACTATGTAAAGAACAATAGAAATTAATTGATAACCTACAATTATCTAAGTCAAAAAACTTAGCGAGGATGTGCTCCCTGAATAGTCGTGATGGTTACTGACTCGTTGCTCTACAATCCGATATCGCCCCTGGGCTCGCCTGGTACAAAGCACATGGTATTCCTAGACCGCTCCCTTTACGTACGCAGGGTTTTTCCCAACTCAAAATTAAGTTAGAGGGAAGCACACGTTGAGAAACATTCCCCAAGGGCAAGAATCAAGCATCCGCCACCTGTTAGCTAGTGATTTGAGGCTGTACGATTATCCAGTCGGTTCTAAATACTCAGATGCTCGACGCCTCAATTTTGCTCGTGGATAAATTTAGAGACTAGCATTTCCGAGTATTCTTTAATTATCTACATGCGGTTTCAGCAATAGCGACGGAACGAAGTCATAATACATGATAAGAAATACATTTATGTACCATATTCGAGTCTTGTCTTCTCATTCACGTCTCCCCTCGTCATGAAATGACATGAGGATGAAGAAATTCATGGGTTTGAAGTCCAACTATGCGCTTGTAGCTATTGAGGTTCATATGTGCGAAGTAAGCATGCAATGGGATTGAAGCTATTCTATTTTATACAACCCTTGTCAAGGGCGCATGCATTAATTACTTACACAAACTAGGTAGTCTTTCTGTAACAGCGGCATACGTTACCGCATGAATTTACACATAGAAAGTTTGCTATGTCTAGTAGATGAATAGGATCATCTCGTTTGTAAGCTTTCCCAGGGACTTAGCAAAACAGAAGAAAGCAACTACTTAAGAGTCGAGAAGAACTTACGCAACTTTGCATCATTGATCTAGCGGCGTCGTACGAAATGTCTTACAATCAGTCCCCTGCATAGAGGCATGATTTTTATCTGATTACTCAACATACTTTGCACCATCGTGCGTCGGCCACAAGACATGTTGAGTTGGCCCGCTGATATCATCGGTAACTAGAGCATTTCTTAGAATTGAATTTCTAGTTATAGATCTATTACAGATCTTCGCTGAGACATTGAATATAGTAGGAATAGGCAATACTTGTCGTTACAACATCAGAAATGTGGCTTTGGACCACTTTTCCCCGTCATTTTGGGCCTAACCGGAGATAGACACCTCTCTACACACGGAGCCATGACTACACACGCATAAATAGCCCTGTGGCGTCCGGGATCCATCCGATCTTGCATTCCGTGGCCTCCTTCAACGCCATGGCTGAAGCTATGCTCTGAAGCAGCCTCACCAGTCACGCTGAGTTGGAGACGGTAGCCTTGTTAACAAAGCTGGTGGCATTGTTGACGTCCCCGGAACCCATGACCATACCGGTAGAGAGGACTTCGGAAAAAAGAAAAGCACACTTGCCGTGTGCGCTTGCACGCAACGACTACCATCAGCATGGTAGCGCTAGGAGGCCCTTTCCAGATGGAGTCACAATACTTCATCCCACGCGCGCAAAGTTTCACCCTTCTGCGGTTACCTCTGTATGCTGCTGGGTTCTTTACGCTGAGATGTTGTGTTTATAGACACGTACGCCTCCCTGCGTTCAAGAAAGGTTTCGAGGTACAAATTCTGTTCTCCACAAACATCCCTCAGCGTGATTTGATAGGATTCATCCTGTTCGGTCTTCACTTATTTCTAGCCATAGATTTGTGTTTGCTCGATTTCCCATCCCTTGCGTCTCATCTCTCGGTATGTTTGGGGTCCCTTAAATGCTGCCATCATGGCAAGCAGCCTCGCCTATAAAGCTGGTCGATGCCTCGACCATAGCTCACATTCGAGAGCATTCAAACTGCACGCCGACAGCAGAATCACATTTTCTATACCTCATCGTCAACACACCAAGTCTCACCAATATGCTTTCCGTCTCAGTCGAACCACCTTCGCAAGTTCAGCGTGGGACGGTTCTCTACCCCCCTGTGGTGGTTAGCTGTCCGAGCAATCAGTCCTCTTTCTTTCAGGCCGTTCTCATGGACTCTCATGGGGCTGTTGCCGCGCAAGAGATCCTTCAGGGCATGCCTTCTGTATCTCCGCAGTCAGTGGCTACCAACACGCAGAGTAGTCGAGGCTCCAAAGAATACGGGGTTTTCTCCAACCTTGTGATCGGTAGAAGTGGGAGATACGCCCTTCGCGTCGATGCCTACTACATGGACTATGAGAGCGGGCAGGCGGTCCACGTGGCCTCGGTTGCCACTCGAGAAATCCGAGTCCGTTCCGAAGGGGTCGCTGCAGAACAGGCGTGTAAGTCTTAACAAGCAACTGTCATATTATCACACAGCTAATCATCATCCACCCGTAGCGAGCTCGGAAGCGAGAGTGTTGAACAGGCTAAGCCGGGGCGGCATTTTGTAAATCATACGGTTGAGAGGGAGACAGATACAGCTAGATCGTAATATCGATTACGTTTCTAGAGTCACACGTCGCGAAACTTTAGAAAGAGGGAGGAATACGGCAGTTTTCTAGACGAATCATCGCAGCTACTACCAACACTCATCCGGAAATTTTGGCATCTGCTGGACTTGGGGTTAGAGTTGTTACTGTTGTTTTACTTTATTCTTATTCTTATTGGAGGAGTTCATCTACTGAGACAAACGTGACAAGATTTAAAATGCTTTGAGTGACACATATTTTGGACACTGCCCATTATAGAAGCGACTCGGGTCGGACACCTACTTACCTTATTTAGATAGGATGGCCGCGAAGCAGAGTCAAATGTAACATCAACAATACCATGACATGCGGTTTGCTCCAACAGCATCAGAGACTGTATCACATTATATACGTACGTCCTCCGAGAATAAACTACGTGGTATTACACTATGCGAGGTGGGTCGTGAGGAATGTTTGACATATTCTTGGGTAAGCTAGAGGGCCTTATCCATATTTGAAGGGCCACTAGTAAAGCCCGGGGATTGCCTCACTCGCTCAATATAGGTAAACACTACGCGCGTATAAGGACAAGCGTACAGATAGTCTAGAACAGATCGGCATTGTAAGAGCTACCGTTGATCTAGTATAGCTCCCACTGCGGGTTAGGGCATTGTGCATCATCGAGCCGCTCGAGGCTACACCAAAGGGCGCCCAAGGTCGTACTAAATGTTAATCATGCCGCGGTACGAAAATAGCCGAGTATTATTGGATCAATCTAGGCTCGGAATCACGATTGCGCATAGAAATTCTTGAAATTCGAAACTAACGAGTCGATGAGTGCGCGAAGAGCCCTGGAAGAAGCTGGACATTACCTCAGTAATGTTGTGATCATAGAAACTTGCTTGAATCCATGTGATCGATCTCAAGGCAGTTGCTATGACGTGCAGATCATGCAGACATACTCGTACGTAACATGGAGGGAGGAATCAATTACTATACGTTTCCGGGAAAGCTAGCCAAGGTCTCCCGGTACCAGAAGAGACTTTTTCGTCTGAGCCACAGGGCTGGGTCGAAAAAGAAAAAGGGGTTTCTGCCCGGTATTGAAGAAATCAATTCCTTTACGAATTTCTACCAACGCCTGACGATTCTCGGCGGGGAGCATCTCTGACACTAGTGACTTTGGGCTCACAAGGGAGAATCTCTATGGGAAAGTTGGGCATCTATCCATATCTCATTTCCCATTGCCTCGTATATCATTATCAGATCGATGATCAATATCCCATATATGATTCCCATGGCTATTTTGGGGATCTGCAGGACATTTGCTATATCTGGGTTTGGCGTCACGCTAGGAAATCCCATGCGGTCGTCCCCTAAGCTCGTGTGGCTTACGAGCCCTTGTCTACAGGGGACATACCTTGTAATGCGACCTACAGATAATTTTCACTTCTTGCGCGACTATAGAATTGTACATGTGTAGGAACAATAGAATGCCTTTTAGTTCCGGCACAATTGCCTTGAAGCCACCTCTATTGCGTACATATTGTTTTACCTAGCGTTATTAGTATCTAGGCCAGGGTCTTTCGAAGGTAGGCGATGGACTTGCTATCCACCCAACAGGGTCCGTGAAGCTGCACTGCCTTACTTGGCGGGCTTAACTCATGGTATCCGGAGTGGCGGGCCCGCTACCAAGAATTTTGAGACCGGGCAGGGGAGGAGAAGCGGGTCTATGTTCACCTTGAAAGTAGGCTTCCAGGTAGATAGCGGTGGACGGTGTTTGCGGCGCACCCTTCACTTCCACTCTGTCTGTTATGGAGGGTTGTTGGGTTCAGCTCCTAACAATTGTCCAGGGTAAGGAAAGGAGTGAACTCTATATTGACGGGGGTTACCGTGCTATAGTCGATGAACATATATTAACACCGTTGCGATCATCGGCCCTGCCAATGGCAACGTCAATGGGCCTTACAATTCCGGCTTTCCACTACGCGATCCCGTTTATGTAGGAATAAACATGAGATATCACATGTTCCTAACCCATCGGGATTGGTAATTGCAGCGCAGGTGCATATCCCAGCACGGAGCCGATAGCATTGGCAAAGTTTCTCAGCTAGGTGCATCGATCGATGCAATGTATGGCAGCGAGTACGTATCACATTAATAACAAATGTTTTCAAGAATATGTTGGTAGAAGCGGTGAAGGAGCAGTTCGCCTCACATGACAGGTTGATCTTACATCGCAGACGATCTATCACCGTAAATCGATCTGGCGCAAGATCCTCTAGGGACAACTGAAAAATCCCATTCGGTTCAGGTTCCGCGTGAAATGTTTTTCTTCTTATGCAACCATTTCGTTGAACAGGATATAAATTCTAAGACTAATTTGTTTATGGAAGTATTACCCGAAGCTGAACAAGTCAAAGGTACACTTAGGTATAGAAATTCGAAAGCAGTTATCAAGGGGATTGTTCATGAATTTAGTGTGAACTAAACTCCACACTTAAAGGTAAGTAATTACACCAGGCAACTCAACAAATAACATCTAGAATGGAATATACTCTTGAGAGTAGTATATTGTGTGGATCTAATATCATGGATGATAGAGCAACAATGAATAGACACTACAATCGACTTCTTGTTTAAGAATCTAAGAAAAGATATTGAGTATTAAATTTACTTCTAACACTTTGTAGACAATATGTATTATTTGCCTTCAGTGCGTAAAGATCAATTTTTCATGCAACACTCGAATAACACATAAGATGAGACATATCTACTAAAATGATATAACAGATTCTAGGCACAGATTACGAAAGAAAGTTTGTAGCAGGTTAGGATCGCTCTGGTATTCGCCGCGGCACACTAAATTCTGTACTCTTGAATGCTGATCAGGTTCATTTTTGCCACCACTGAGATCATCTACCATCAGCAAACAGAGAGGCTCGGCTTAGTGAGATAATGAGGGCCCAAAGAGGATATGATTTGTGGTTGAGGCTTACCTGAGAAGTACATGAAAGGGCAAAGATTTCATGCAAGTTACAATTGCATCACGATACAAACTCATACCTGATAATCGGTTGGTTGACAAGTCGTTCTAGGAGCATGCGCCACGCAGAGCTACCTACTTAGTCTGGCGATTTGTTCTATGATACACAGCCGAGACAGCATACAAGATACTCTATAAATTGAATAGGGAAGAAAACAATACAGTCAAATCATGCACCGCAGCACAACCCTTAGAGGTCGGACTCGAGGGCGGCGAGCCGGAATTTGTATGTAGAAAATACGACTACTATTGCTCGTGAGTAATTTGATAGGTGTGAAGGGATGGCATTCTGTTTGCTACTTTCGCAAATACCGGCAAACATGTCACTCGACTAACAGCAATGACTTCTACAAACGCAAACTATACACAATGCTTAACTCGTGACCGAGTGTTGCTTGGTTTTAATAGAAGGGATATATAGCTTGCTGTTTTGTAGGGCTGCTTTGAAGACAAACACGAAACCCAATTAATGCCTCTCACAGGATCATATAATATTAGTGGGTACAACTCAGCATTACGCTGCAAGCAATTCGCGTGACACAATGCCTCGGTGCTCTTGTAAAGTGCTGTATTATATATATCGTAGAGGGCATGGTCCTTAAAAATCGCCTGCTAACTCGCAATTAGTGGGAAAGGCTTAATGGACGTTACGCATAACATTTCTTGTCCGTAGAGTGCGGGCTGCCTTACGCAAGAGGGGCTGCAGAATGATAAGACAAGGAGTGAAGCACAAAATAGGCGCATTCGAGGCAAGAGAGTCAAGAGAAATTTGTTCCCTGGCGTAGTGTACCAAATATTTTGCTTTGCGCTGCCCATTGGTACGCACCCCTAATACGTTGAGCCCACCCCTGATCCACAACAAATACACTACACTATGCACTATGAACAATGTCTCGGTAATACCGCTGTGGCCCAAGATACAAGGAACTTTGTAAAGGCAATTTCAGATGCTATATCCTGGGATGAGACATGGCACCTGTTCAAAATTAAGGAGTGCGCCTGAAGTAATGTATCAAAAGAGAAAAGAAAAAAAGAGAGGGTGGAAACAAACGTATCCGAGAGGAACGTACCTATTTCTGGTGCCGGAGAGGGATGATGCAATAAATCCGAAAGGTTCAACGATCGCAGATCTCAGCACAAAGTCAGACTGGCTAACAGAGGCAAGATAGCGAGGGGCGAAGACGGTTATCATGAGTGCCTATTTCGTAGCTAGATAGATTTCTGAGCAACAGCTTGAGCAGAATATTAAGTGGACGCGGTGCTCGCACACTATTACTATAAATCACCTGGGGGTTGGAAAGGAACCCGCTCTCTGTTGAATACCAGTTGACGTCCATGTCAAATTGTAATTACTCAGGATCCATCTGCACACCCCTTTCAAGACTTCCCCCTTTTGTACAAGGGGGCGACTCAATGCAGAGTCCACTTGCTATCCTTAATAGATGTTCCGTATACTACAGCAGACTCTATTTAAGCAGGTGGCTATTCCAATCCAGTAGAAGTCACTATGTCAGTGTCAAACTACTGTTCTGATACCGGAATTGACATTACTGGAAGAGAGAAGCCGGTTTGATCTCGGCAAGTAATGGGACCACACCTCTGACCAATCCAGTGTAGTCACGAACACCTGAATATGGTTTTGAGTACGGCAACTGAGTATCCGAACGACTCCTCTCACCGAAAAGTGGCGAACTAGCCACCAAATACGACCAATAGTTGTACCCCCTGAAGGACATGTACGCTCTTACAGATTCAACCCTGAGTAAATATTTTTAATGCATGTGCAATTCTCAAGTAAGGTCATGCACTGACTATCCGATAGAGAAGTAATACATAGTTCTTGGGCCATAGGAATCTGGATGGCTAGGGAAACGCTAGTAGTGTAGAACATCTTTATACTATCTTCTTCAACAGTTAATGAACCTGTTCCTGTTGAAACAAGAACGATTGACCTGTCCGCACAGTGCCACTACTCGCAAGATGTCTCAGGCTAGATCTTCACCAAGCCAATACAGAGCGGAGAGTTGGTAGACGGGTTAAAAGCCTCGTGGCTAAACGTTTCAAGATGCAAATGCAAGGTTCTTTGTACTGCAACCCATTATATCTAAGAAGACTATATAACGCCAATTATTCTAGACTAAACGTATAAGTTTTACTAAGCTTCCTTAGTGCTTCCTTAGTCCTGGCATCTCCCTATAGTATTTCAACGTGGAGGGGCGGAGGCTGTTCGTTCAAATTTTCTGGGGATGGACACCACGTCAGTTCGCTCTTGTTTCTCGGTACTTATCATGGTAGCACGACTTGTCGCTCGCAGTACTCTAACATGTCGCTATCTAACTTGGACGAGTACGATGCCTTGCCCTCTGGCTGACTCCGCCGTTGGTGTGACCACCGGAATCGTCTGTAGCTGGTGGCCAATACCTGTAGTACATAAGAAAGGGACAAATCAGATCATCCGCTCAGCTTCGTTATGTAATAGCCGCAGGGTGCACCTACGGCTACTACGAGGTAGCTAACGAATCGGAAAGAGAATCCGGCAGATCGGCACCACCGTAAAAAAATTACCTCGCTCTGAGTAATAATGACTCTGGTGTCTGATGATTCGGCTCGCTTCTGATCATGTGGCTCAAAATGATCACTTAAATTTTGGAACTGAGGTTCGGGAAGAATGTACTAACTGATGAATCCATGAGGAACTAGGTGATTATGATCTTGCTGAGCTCTTGCTACGTAGACACTTTGAGACGAACGTCCTGACTGGGGCCAGAATATGGCACACTAGCAAGTAACAACAACTTCCGCTGGAGATAAAAGAATTAGGTCTTTGGTTTCATAAAGCTCGATTAAGCAGACGTAGAGAATATACGATGCCTGTATGCTTGATATCTGGCATACCGAAGTCGTAAAGTTCCTCGAGCATCCGTCGAAGGTTCACGCAACCCGCCCCCCACCACTCCCCCCTGGATAAACAACAACGCACCCAAATCACGAATAATATCCCTCGCTGTTATAGAATCAACGAACTAAATATGATAAGAGGTTATTCGAGCCCGTGCGGTGCGAGTGGTCGGGAGTCCAACGCAGGTTCTCCGGCTACGTCCGTCATCTTCCCCCTTGGACCTACCGAAACAGCCGAGTCGATTAGTGACGCCTACCTCCAACTTCCCACAAATCCTTGCGTTCCTCTTGACTTTTCTATGACTTCAGAACACGATGCCGCAACAGAATTTCAACTTATCCGAATGACGTCGAAAGAGAGCTTCGCAACATCCGGCCCTATTACCACGTGCATCACAGTGAGTATATCTGGAGGTAATAGAATCGATTAACGAACAGCAAAGAGTGCGAGCCGAGGCGCCATCCGAGCTACATATTAATGGACTCCGGCCGTCGTACCAAAGCCTGACTGCTGCGGCCTTTACTATCAGTAATCTATCGATCCACGTGCCCTATCTGGTAGTCCTGGGTAATATGCCTCAAGCAAGACTATTCCCGTCGGTTATGTCTGCTCCATGCACTCTCAATCAAGCAGCTACGGCGCCGATGCTGCAGGGCCAAATTGTTCGGACTCAGGCTCTTACGGAAGCCATTATAGTATCGTCTAACCAACGCCCTCAAGTCAAATTCGACGGCACACCAGCGCCATCACGAACTCGCAATGAACCGACACGAAGAATCAAAAGATCAACGAAGAACGTAGGGTCGATTACGGTGTTGTCGAGACCAATCTAATGCGGCACGGCGAATAGGACGTTGGCACTGACACACCGCGGGCCGAAGGGATCTGGAGCCGGCTGCGTGGCGCAGAGTACGGAGCCCGATACGCAACCGCGAATACGACTGTCGGACCGTCTTATATACCTCTTTCGTAACCGGGGACGAGGGATTTTATTGGTACTCATCCAAGCCGCCGACAGGCTTTCCTCATGGGGTTCGGCATGCATGAGCATAGGAAGTCTCGATATGCGGGAGGAGGTATATCACGAGGGAGAACGTTCGGGGTCACAGAGCAAATAGTACTTGGACAGAGCGCCTGAACGCGGGTGATATGGTTGTCCCAAAAGGAATGGACACGGACTCAGAGTTTGACGTGCCCTTGAGGTGAATATAGGGGCCAAGCTTATGTGAGTAGCTGCCCCCTTTTCAACCCTTGTCGTCACTTCTGAGAACTCGTGATCTTATACAACAAAGTATTAGGTTACATCAGAGGTTGCCATCACGCTTGACGATGTATGAGATCTCAAGAAAGTAAGTTGGGAATTCCTGCTGACTTTTACGATGGGATTACTGGGCTACAGAGCACCGGTATTCAAGACTGGTAACGGGCACAAGCAGAGATAATGGCACGCAGGTGCGGACTCCCATACATTATTCGGTTGTTCTCGTGACAAGCACTGAGTCATCTAGTTCTAGCCTGTTGTGCAGTTTTTGCGAGGGTTAGCACTCGCTTTGGATTTATAGAGACGCCGAGGACAATGGAAAGCATATGGAGTGTCTATTAGCGGCGAAGATACATCAAGAGCAGAATGCTTCCGGCGCTTACATCAGTGCTGCCGACGGGAAGCCCACAGAGAGAAGCAATCTACTCTTGCGCATATATACCGAAGACTGCGCATGAACCATGAGGGAGAGCTACACCAGTGGCGTAAAGTATCTAAAGCAGAACCTCATTTGGATCGTATATAGGTTGATGCTATTCATTCATAATAGTCACTGCAACGTGTAACTCGGTATCAAATTTATCGATTTACTAGTGGTTCTTGCGTTTGATATGTCAATGCGGTCACCTATTATATGACTGCGCCTTTAGGCGGGGGAGGGGGAGATCCTGTCCTCGTTCAGAGGCTCGGCATTCTCGATCCGATTTCGCTATACAACGTGATCATAATGACAAAACAGTCATGGTAGTGGACGCGGCCCTATAATGGGCTTAGAATAGTATAGTTACTAAAACCATGGCACTACTATCGATGAGTCAACGGGCGTATCGTGCACTATTTTTGCTGCGTGGTCTATTGCGTGATAAGACCCTTAACCGCAATGTCGCCAGTGAATATGACTACTACCTACCTGTGGTTATCAATACATAAGTATCAATAAATGATTTGAGAGAATATCGGCTTTTGTCTAGTTATGCGACGTGAAATTCCCATAAGTACCGCTTGATTGAACATATATACTTATGGGTATGGATGGTATGGTCAGGGAACGAACCTTTATTTGGAAACGTAAAGAGCTTGCATATGAAGGTATATGCGTTCCAGCGCAGTTGTGACACTTCCACGGTAGATCATCTGGGGGTGACTATATCTCACCACCTACCTACCTTATAGAGACAAGTATCTACTTGGGTGCCATTAGGTGTGTCTATGTGGAGGATCCAAGGGACCCTCTCTCTCTATTCCGGGACTGGAGTGAATATGGGAACTCATGAAACAGTACAAATAGGGTGGCCCACAGTCTGGCTAATTGAAGTGGTTTCAAGCTTTGCTGGCACATTCATGCTGCAGCTAAGAATTAAAAGATAAAAAGAACTTGAATACCGATGCGATAGTATATAAGTCTACAGCAACAAATATCAGCACACTCGTTGGGTAGAAACTAACACGCCTATTAGATGCCTTTCTCTCACATGACTGTGGTAAATTCGTTGCCATGTGGTTTTGTTTACCTGGGTTACCAGACATTGGATCTGGTGAGCGGTGAATTGGACTGGTGCGATGTTGGGACCTAGGTACCATGAAGTACCTACTGCACAAGGGCAGCAGCGTACCTGGATGTTGAATATGACGTTCCTCTCTAACTATTCAATAATATAATTTCATAGCGACTACTACTATGGAATTCTGGCTCAACGAGATTCATATGGCTTTCTATGATCTTGATGATCATGGCAACAAGTTGAATGAATGTCTGCTGCATTTTGCCCGACAGTGTCCCTGACTCATGCATGTACAATAGAGTATAGCGCGGAGTGCGGTTCTCTCTCCTTCTCCCGCCCCTGTGTCCCGCCAGGAAATCAGCTGAACAGAGGAAAATGATTGGCCCATTCCGTAATGGTCGGGTTGTCATGGTAGCGCAGCACATGCCCAGAACATAGAGCTAATCCCGGAAAGGCATAGTGTGGAGACCGTCCCAGCGGAGACAGCGCATGAATTGGGGGGTTGTTGACAGACCCGAGACAACAAAAGCAGGAGTCGCTGTCTAGAGGCGGCGGGCGTGCGTGGTCCGTCTTCCTCCATCAACATCGTCACCATCTCCGCCCAACCGCCGCTCGACTAACCAAACAGCATCACCAGGCGACCCAGGTAAGTCAACACGGCGAAATTAACGACGACATCGACAACTTCGCCAACTTCGACACGGCGACGACCGCGAAACGCTTACGATTTCAGTCAACAAAAAACACACCTAGCCAACGCTTGTCGCTTTGCGACACCAGCATATATGCATTTTCATATCCAACAGTAATATACGTCGACCGAGCCTTCTCACCATTCAACGACAACAAAAGTGCCTAAGAGGCAGCTCTCGGTCAACATATCTATCCTTTGACTCTGGACAATGTCAGCCCACATGTGTTTGTAGGCGGCCAACAAGACACTCTTCTTTCGCACATTCTCTCATTCAACGCCTATTCTAATAAGAACCGTTCTCTTCTTTCAATTTCCATTTGTCTACCTACTTTGCTCTCAACGAGCATTCGCTATCCTCACCCCTCACGGCCACATCGCCAACCTATGCGATCAATAATCACGGCCTGAAGGGGAATCACCTATTTGCGCCTGCGCACAAACGATAAACCCTGCGAACAATCATGGCCGAACCACCGTCATCGCCTCCCAACGAGCATGCCACCGCCGAGGAATCTCTTTCTTGGTACAAGAGACAATATGAGCAGCTTTGCGACGAACTTTCCGAGTTTCGGCAATCCAGCCATGAGCTGGAAGCCGAACTTGAGAAGGACCTAGACGCTGCCGATAAACGGCAGATCGAGTTGGAACAAAAGGTGGAAACTCTACAGTTTGCGACTGAAGAGTGGAAGGTAAGTCTACTTGACAATCCATCTTTCGATTTACCCATGTTTGTATACTGACAAACGACTCAGGAGAAATGCAAGAAGGCGAAAGCTGAGTCGAACGCCGCTCAGAATGCGTTGGAGAAGGAGATTACGACTCTTCGAGATACCAACCGGAGCTTACAGCTGAAGCTGCGAGATATCGAAGTCGCCAACGATGATTTCGAGCGCCAAGCGAGAAATACAACCTCATCTCTCGAAGATATGGAATCTAAATATAATGTGGCCATTGAAAGGACTGTCATGATGGAGGAAGAGATCAAAATAGGGGAGCAAGAGCGAGAGACACTGCGCATCGAAGCCCAAAGGCTCCGAGAAGAACTCTCAGACCTCAGAATCGAAGCCGAAATCATGCAGGACAAGCTCAAGAAGGCGGAAGATCGCCAACTCTCTGCACTCTCTACTGATATCCCCTACTCGGACACATATGAGGATTCTCCGCGGTCTACGGCAAGCTCACCTATGATCAGCACCCCTCCCAATGAGCTCTCACTCCCACCTGTTGGCAAACTTCCGGCAGCAATTAACGAACCGCCCTCACCTCCTATGTCTGATGCATCTGCAACTCTGCCCAGGCCGTCTTCAAAACTGAAGACGCCAGCGCCCTCACAAAAGAAATCTCGCATTCCTTCCGCAGACCGTAGCATTACGCCAAAGCCCAGGAGCCTCGCACCAGCGAGTGCACGTCAACCTGGTGTGCGCTCTGTTACTGTCACTCGCACACCTGCACCGACGCGTACGACTGCTAACCGCGCCGCTTCTCACAAAATGCCACCTTCCCAGTCTCTCACCCATATCCGCTCTCTTACAGCCCAGATGCAGCGTCTCGAGGCCCGCGTTCAGTCAGCGAGATCAAAACTTCCAGCCCCTATTTACACACCGCCCCGCGCTTCTCCTAGGTCCTCTGTGCAGGGAATCCCTCAAATGCCTTCGACTATTACTATGCGATCGCGCAAGCGCACCGCAGGCTCCGTCGCATCATCCGTGGCAGAGGAGACTCCGACACAACCTGTGAATGCCACCGGGACAGGCAAACATACCAGTCGACTTAGTACGTCGGGTGTATCGCGGCTGTCCTTCGGTCCGTTACCTAATCGGTCTAATAATTACGAGCCCGAAGGGTCGGCTACGGGTATCTCGCGTCCGAGTAGTCGAGCTAGCGTCTCGGGTTATGCTCGGCCGGAGAGACCCCCGAGTCGGAATGAGATCCCGCGTCCTCTATCTCGGGCTAGTATCTCCGGTGCGAGGACGCCCATGGGTCTACGTCCAAGAAGTTCTATGAGCGGCAGCTTGCATGGGCACTCTCAAAGCATAAGTCATCTCGAATTTGACGAGATGGACGAGCGCACTCCCAGCCGTCGCGGGACGTATAGCAAATATGACACAGATGGAAGTGCTAGCGGCATTCCAACTCCTAGTGGGATTCCATTGTCTCGACGGCAAAGTGGCGGGCTCAACTCATCCACCCGGAGAGTAAGCGGCGGCGGAGCCAACGATGGCAGCAGATCCAGGAGGCTGAGCGACCTAGGAGAGACATACTAATCTCTTTGCGCTCTTTCGATCAATGGCTTTCTTCTCCATCTCCATATATTACAGGTCTCATCATCTACACCGGTTACCCATCCACATAGGCGTCTCTGCTTGCATTTAGGAAAGGCGCCCGGCTAGACTGGTGAGGCGCTGACGGCGTTACGAGTTTACGAACGGCTAGCATATACCACTTGGACTGCGTACTCACTTACCCGTGTTCTTTTTTGCTGAACACGTTAGACTCATCGGTGTTGCGGCGGATCATCTATGGAGTCGAAACGGACTTGTTTTTTCTTTGTCACGAGGAATAATATCCCCTATTGTTTTGCTTTTGGGAAGCAAAGCATAATCTCTGGTGCTGTTGACAGGGACTATTCGTTCATAGTGATCGGAAGCTATACTTCCCTCCTTGTCGACGATTGTAGATTGATTGACTTGGTCTTCTCACAGCTGGGCCGTGGATTTGTACATAATAGCTTTCTCTGCCTATGGGGTGGAGGGCAAAGGCGGAGAAGAATGGTGGAGGAAGGAAGGGCTGTTGTCAGAAGTACATAGCACCAAGTAATAACGGCCGGAGCGGCATATAATTTCTTTTGTACAGACGAGAATGAGAATACCACTGTTGTTATCAGTCTTCGTCCCTACCGTTTTAAAGAGTGTGACTGTGACGTTGTGGCGTTCGCTTGTCTTAGACGTTTGACGGTTCGTTCAAGGCGAGGCGAGACGAGGGGCTAGGATTATATGTCCAAAGAGACATTGGGAAGTGTTGGGGAGGTCATCGGATCGGAGTGAGTAAACTTGTCTACGCACGATGCTCGGAGGTTTCCTGATCGAGTTAATCTGTAAAACGGGCAAATACGATGGGAATGAAAGGTTTAGTTGTATGAGACTGAATGTCACGCTGGTTCGCGCAGCAAGCATCAAGAACATCAATTTCGACGCTTCGTACAAAAACATATACATCCAAAGTGCCACATTGGATGGAAAGAAGTATACAAGAAAGTACTTAAGCCACGATTTCTTGTGTAGAGGCACTTATAACGATGTGTGATCTAGCCTTAGTACAAAATAGATCTTTAGAGGATATTATAATAAACATAAAATAAATTAATAAAAGTAGTGTTCTGATGTCGTACTAGTACTAATCTTGTATGCAGATTCTCTGCTGCGAAAGCGCGCTGTACTTAGAGTGGCAGCATAGCAATGAGAGGAGAGCCCTAACTCATTTGAAGCAAATCTGCTTAGGCAATGTTCGTAATTACAACTAGGTATTTCTTGTACAATGACCTCATATATATGTACATAATAGCCGAGCATGCTCAAGCGACAGACATCCTAGTGACATTTCTTTTGAAGGGTCCGTATGCCTGCCTCCCTTTTGTTGCGGGAGGATTGGTTAGTCCCAGGTATTTGGTAAGTCTGGGGAAAAATCGTACGATGCCAAGGGTCGATGCTCGTCATGACGGCAGCAGCCGCGAGGCAAGAGCCACTCGCAACTGCACATAGGTAAGGTAAGTAGGTATATAGGTATATCCTACCCAGCATTTCTATTTCCTAGTGCACCATCTCTTTTCACTTTCTCCTGATCGTTTCCCACAACTTCATCGCCCGCACATATGTCACGCGCACACCCCCCAAACGTTCCAAGGCCGACCGATGGGTCACTGATTAGCTAAGATCGGGTTAACAGAAACAACACTACAGACACCAATCGGGCCTCGGGCTCGGAGTCCGAGTGCCATTGCAAAAAGTTTGCCCTATCTAAAGATAACCCAGACTACTGGCACAGGAAGGCAAGAAGGCTTGGTTTCGGACGCAGAGCACGAAGCCCGAAGGATGCGTCCGTCTAAGGAATACTTGAGATTCACACCTGTCCGTTTCATGGCGGCGATACAGTACCTCCGGAGTGAGCATTGCGTCATGCTGCTTAATTTGGTGCCTACAGCAGACATAGGCTGAGTACAAACCCGACCAATAATTACTGGCCCTGCCATATTTAGGTGATTTATTCCTACAGGATTATAGTAGCTGAGACGCCGAAACCAAGGTTGCCAACCCGTGTTCTGTGTACCGTTATCCTTCAGCTACTGAACTACTTGCTTGTCGAGCTGGGTTGAACATTATACAGGAATTATAGTGGTATTATGGACGCCAAGCGATTCTAAAATCTGCTGAAGCAAATTTTCTATTTTCTCGTGGCCGCTATGCCGGACAAGAGGACCCGGCGCCCGTCGGACATGCGGTTGGGGGACCTTGCGCCAGAGGCTTCGGACAATCTCGCACCGGCATAACGAACAAAATGGAATGCATCAGAGCAGGTACGGATAGGGAATCCTAATTCGGATCTACCTATCTATTCAAATCTTTTTATTCTGTTTTATTTTTACTCTCTCTCCCACCCAGTCTCCGGTATGGCTTCGTTTCTTCAACCCCGGCATTGAATGTTTTCGTGGCAATAGGGCAAAAATGAATTTAGGTAAATAGGCAAGTACTGTGTACCTGCAAGTGGACTCTGATGACAAGACAAAGAGTTGAGTGAATCGAATCGAACAGAACTGAGCTGCAAAAATGAGCCCCAACAATTGAGTTCGCCCTGCCTGCACTAAAAAGACCAGACAGCACGAGATCCCACCTGATTGTCCGCGGGGCCCGGCACGGACGCCCTGGCGGTACCTTAGCCTGGATTTACCACCGACACACCCTTGTTCGTCTAGTCGAGATTGCGCTTATCAAATCTGGGTTCTCTCGGGTATGTCGACAATGTGGACAAGTACTTACTGACCATTAGTTACCCGCGAAATTAAGCACACTTGCGTCTCTCTGCCTTACAGAGTTATCCTGCTAGGCAGGAAGCGCACATCATAGTGTGCACTAGCCATCTACAGCATAGGTTGGCATTCTAGAAATTAGTAGCGAAAGAAATAGTCGCCGGAATCTCACTAGCAAAGTTGGGGATGTCCACAGTAAGCAAATGCGCCGAAGAGTATATATCCGATTCCACGGGGAGGATGAGCGTGTGTACTACACTAGTAGACCGATAGCATCTCTCAGCCCGAAATCTATTTTACACGTGTAACTTTGTTACTCAGTAAGCCGTCGTGTAACATCTCGGCACCCGCGTTTCTTCTCCCTTCCGGGGCCCAATTTGTAGAAGTTTGTGAGTTAATCATTGGACAAGGCAGGAGAAGTGTTTCCGGTTAGACCAATACTAAGTAACTGAATAGCCCAGTTTCAAGACGTAGAGAGAGGCAACGACAAGGTGTTGAATACTCATTACTAGGTGCATCTTGAGCAATAACTCAGTTGCAAGGTTTGGAGCGGCTTTCGGGGAAGGCAGCTAATAATTTATTCGCTGAAAATATCTACAACACATGTTTGTCTAGAGAGGGTTTTCTTACACTTGGGGGGGTGCTCTGAGGGACTGCCATTTGCGTTATTCATTGTCTTCATATTTTGATTTGTTGTAGTGAGTATATCATGGATGAAGATGGTGTATAGAGACACATGCAGCGTAATCACCAATAGGACTACAGAAGATTGACTGATGAGATTGAGTTTACCTTGGGGATATGCAGCTTGACGTCTCCTTGATCTGTCCTTGATCTGGTTGGGGTTGGTAGATTGCTATCTTAGTCTATTTCGGGACCCTTTTATTACCTGAATAGGTAAGAGATATGAGCGATGAGAGATTCGCCATCAAGATAGAATTGCACAGTACTTGTCGGGGCGCCAAGTCCGTCCTAAGAAAAGTACCTAATAGTGTAGAGGGGCGTAATGTACCGATACCTGCCTCAGGAATCTCCTAAACTGACATTCATCGAGTTCTATCACACTAAGCAACTACCTCTATCATTCTTATTTACCTTTATCTATAGTCATATAATGAAGGTGGTAAAATGTAGACGAAAAAGGGAAACCATTTCTAGCAATGCAAGAGTCGATGTGTTGCCTTGATGAGATGGGCGTTTGCTGAGGTGATGGGTAGAAAACCTGGGCCCCAACGGCTTAGTAGTGCCTCTGGTAACTTGTATACCAGTAGAGCGGGTACCTCGTCCCATCAGGGACTTGGTCCTGAGTGAGGTTCTACCTAGCGTCTTTTCTTAGTCGAGGTTGCACGAAGGTGTAAGGTAGGGTACCCTGTATGGGAAGTACCCACCCAGTTTTCAGACAGGTACCAGCACTTCACCGTAGCCCGACGGGTTAGCGGCTCGTCGACCATTTTATTATTATTCTGATCCCGCCCTTTACCTCGCCCGAGACTCCTTTCCCCCCGACACCTCTCCATTAAACCTTCACGACATATACTGCTCTGGCCATTGCCTGTGCTTCTTTCTTTTAAAAGAGAGCAATTGTAATTTCCATTTCAATTCTAGCACAGCTTAGGTCTGCTCTACAGCCAGCCTTTCGTCTTGCGCAACGAGGGCTCTACATAAAACTAGATACCCGGAAAGATAGATCTGACTGGTGCTTGTGTGTAAGTGGCCTCAGTGTGTTCTCGTTACTCCGGCGAACGAGTACGCTCGGACACCCCTCGAACACAGATTTCCCAAACTTTGTCCATGCTTGGGGCTGACGTATTTATCCTCTTTTTCGCGAATTACAGACGATTTGCGCTTCCATTCTGCTTGTACCTGTTTCTAGGCATTACTGTACTTCCTATTCGGTTACTCGGATAGAATTGTTGAGTGGTCCAGCGAAAGCCCCTCCCACTGTCGTCTACAACCGAGGATCCTTGCAAGAAGCTACCGACACCGCAGTCAGTAAAAGCTGGACCTGCTGGCGACATTACCGTTCCGCACGCCAGAACATCTACCACAAGTGCCATTGCTCGTCTGTCCGGCTTCGTAGGAGCTCGTGCCGGACATCTACCGTACTTTGATGATCCCCTGACCATCCTCTTCCGCCTAATCGACTCGACATCCTCTCCTCAACCCACGACCGATCATCCATTATCCTCTAATCCTCCTGTCGAGACCATGCCTTCCCAATTGAACGGCCAAGGCTCTGTCAATGGCAACCGAACAGTCCCTGTCTCCAATGGCAAGGCAACCTGGGCCGAGAAACATAAAGTCGCAGACCACTTCATCGGCGGTAACCGGCTTGAAAATGCAGCTCCATCGAAGGTGAAAGACTTTGTGGCTGCTCACGATGGGCACACTGTCATCACAAATGTAAGGCATTGATAAATCGGAGGCAAACACATGGTTTGAGCAAACACTAATCCTCCTTAGGTGCTCATTGCCAACAACGGTATCGCTGCCGTCAAAGAAATCCGTTCAGTCCGGAAATGGGCTTACGAGACGTTCGGCGACGAAAGAGCTATTCAGTTTACTGTCATGGCTACCCCCGAAGATCTGCAAGCGAATGCCGATTACATAAGAATGGCCGACCATTATGTCGAAGTACCCGGTGGCACGAATAATCACAACTACGCCAACGTAGAGCTGATTGTGGATGTCGCTGAGCGCATGAATGTCCACGCTGTATGGGCAGGATGGTAGGTTCTAGTGTCATTGTGAAGTACCTGTTTCGCTACGGTTAGTCTAACTGGTGATTAGGGGACACGCTTCAGAAAACCCCAAACTGCCCGAGTCATTAGCGGCATCTCCCAAAAAGATCGTTTTTATTGGGCCTCCAGGATCAGCTATGCGGTCCCTTGGCGACAAGATCTCATCAACAATCGTCGCACAGCACGCCAAAGTCCCATGTATTCCATGGTCAGGAACGGGTGTGGATCAAGTCGTGGTCGACGACAAGGGACTTGTCACGGTTGCTGATGACGTCTACATGAAAGGGTGCGTCAGCTCGTGGCAGGAGGGTCTCGAAAAGGCCCGTGAGATCGGTTTCCCTGTAATGATCAAGGCTTCCGAAGGAGGCGGTGGTAAGGGTATCCGCAAAGCTCTGTCAGAAGAAGGCTTCGAGGCACTATACAAGGCCGCGGCAAGCGAAATTCCCGGATCACCTATTTTCATTATGAAGCTGGCCGGAAACGCTCGACACTTGGAGGTGCAACTGCTGGCTGATCAGTATGGAAACAATATCTCACTCTTCGGCAGAGATTGTTCCGTGCAAAGGAGACATCAGAAGATCATTGAGGAAGCTCCCGTAACAATCGCTAAACCACCAACATTTAAAGGGATGGAGGAGGCTGCAGTACGACTCGGCCGCCTTGTCGGTTACGTTTCTGCTGGTACTGTCGAGTACTTGTACTCACATGAAGACGATCAATTTTACTTCCTGGAGCTGAACCCACGTCTTCAGGTTGAGCATCCAACAACCGAAATGGTCAGCGGTGTCAACTTGCCAGTCGCTCAGCTGCAGGTTGCTATGGGTATTCCCTTGCACCGAATAAGCGATATTCGCTTACTTTATGGTGTTGATCCCAAGACCAGCACTGAGATTGATTTCGAGTTCAAGGATCCTCAGAGCGAGAAGACACAGCGTCGGCCGCAGCCTCGTGGACACTGCACAGCGTGCCGTATCACATCTGAAGACCCTGGTGAGGGCTTCAAGCCTTCTAATGGTGTTATGCACGACCTCAATTTCAGAAGTAGTGCAAATGTGTGGGGTTACTTCTCCGTCAGTACCTCATCCAGTATTCACAGTTTCTCTGACAGTCAATTCGGTCACATCTTCGCCTACGGAGAGAGCCGAGCAACTTCTCGGAAGAACATGGTTGTTGCACTGAAGGAGTTGAGTATTCGTGGTGACTTCAGGACGACTGTCGAGTACCTTATTAAGCTGCTAGAGACAGAAGCGTTTGAGGACAATACAATTACGACAGGCTGGCTAGATGAGCTGATCTCAAAGAGGCTGACTGCTGAGCGACCGGACCCTATCCTTGCTGTCGTTTGTGGTGCAACCACAAAAGCCCACATCGCCTGCGAGGCCACCATTAGTGAGTATCGCGCTGGCCTGGAAAGGGGTCAGGTTCCCTCCAAGGACATTCTCAAGACAGTTTTCCCGATCGACTTCATCTATGAGGGTCATCGTTACAAGTTTACAGCTACCCGGGCTGCCGTTGACAGTTACCATCTTTTCATCAACGGATCAAAATGTCAAGTTGGTGTTCGACCCTTGAGTGACGGCGGTCTCCTGATTCTCATCAACGGCCGAAGCCACAGCGTCTACTGGAAGGAGGAAGTTGGCGCCACGCGCATCTCTGTTGACGGCAAGACTTGTCTCCTAGAGCAAGAAAACGACCCCACTCAGCTGCGAACTCCCAGTCCTGGTAAGCTGGTGAAGTACACTGTCGAGAATGGCGAGCACGTCAAATCTGGTCAGACATTCGCAGAAGTCGAAGTCATGAAGATGTTCATGCCCTTGATCGCCCAGGAAGATGGTATTGTTCAACTGATCAAGCAGCCTGGAGTGACTATCGAAGCTGGAGATATTCTTGGTATACTTGCTTTGGATGATCCCACACGTGTTAAGCAGGCTCAGCCCTTCCTCGGGCAGCTTCCAGATCTTGGTGCGCCCCAAGTGATTGGTAACAAACCCGCCCAGAGATTCAACAGGCTCTATGCCATTCTGCGGAATATCCTTATGGGTTTTGATAATTCAGTTATCATGCAATCAACCCTGAAGGAGATGATCGAGGTGCTACGGGATCCCGAGCTTCCTTACAGCGAGTGGTCGGCTCATCATTCTGCTCTCCACTCTAGAATGCCACAAAAACTTGATGCCGCGTTTACCCAGGCAATTGAGCGATCCAAGGCCCGAGGAAGCGAATTTCCAGCAAAGGCTCTGGCTAAAACATTTGCCAAGTTCCTCAACGATAATCTGTCGCCCGCAGATGCTGACACTCTGCGAGTAACCCTTGAACCATTACTGGACGTGCTCATTAACTACGCTGAAGGACAGAAGGTCCGAGAGCTCAATGCCATTACTTCGCTTCTATCCCTCTATACAGAAGTTGAGTCCCTTTTCGCGCACCGTCGTACGCAGGACGAAGATGTGATCCTCAAGCTTCGTGAAGAGAACAAGGAGGACTACACGAAAGTAATCCAGATCGTCCTATCCCACAGCCGTGTGGGTTCTAAGAACCATTTGGTACTGGCTTTACTTGATGAGTATCGCCCGAATAAGCCAAATGTTGGTAACGTCGCCAAGCATCTTAAGCCTGTGCTACGCAAGATGGCTGAGCTTGACTCCCGATCGACCGCTAAGGTCTCACTAAAGGCAAGAGAAATCTTGATACAATGCGCGCTGCCATCACTAGAGGAGCGAACAGCCCAAATGGAGCACATTCTGCGCTCTGCTGTGGTCGAAAATAAGTATGGCGAGACTGGCTGGGAACACCGACAGCCAAATCTCGATGTGATCAAGGAGGTAGTTGACTCCAAGTACACCATCTTCGATGTCTTGTCTTCCTTCTTTGCACACGACGACCCTTGGGTTTCGACAGCTGCGCTGGAAGTTTACGTTCGCCGGGCTTACCGCGCTTACAATGTCACCAAGGTAGATTACCACGCGGATGAGACTGACGCAAACCCCGCCTATATTTCTTGGGACTTCTCTTTCCGTAAATCTGGCAAGAACGAATTCGACATCGTTCCCCCGTCCACAAATCCTTCAGTGCCTGGCACTCCGCTACCGCAAGAGTTCGCATTCAATCGCATTAGCTCCGTTAGTGACATGAGCTATCTTGATTATATCTCAGAACCTGAGGCAGTTCGGAAAGGTGTAATTGTTCCCTGCAGATATGTGGATGATGCCGAAGAATGCTTACAGAAAGCCTTGGACGCTCTTCCCTCTCGAAAGACTCGCACTCCCAGTGCCGTACCCGATCTCAGCGGCAAACGCAAAGTCGTCAATGACGAGCTGTCAAACGTCATAAACATTGCTGTCCGGGACGCCGAGTCCCTCGACGATGAGGAGATTATCACGAGAATGCGCGGTCTAATAGAGGGGTTCCGATCAGACTTGTACACGCGTCGTGTTCGCCGCCTGACGGTTGTGTGCGGTCGAAACGATGGCTCGTACCCCCGTTACTACACCTTCCGCGGTCCTGAATACGAAGAAGACAACAGTATCCGTCATGTTGAGCCCTCTCTAGCCTTCCAGCTCGAGCTACAGCGTCTCTCCAAGTTCAAGATCACCCCCGTCTTCACAGAAAACAAGAACATTCATGTTTACGAGGCTGTCGGGAAAGGGGTTGAAACTGACAAGCGCTACTTCACGCGTGCCGTTATTCGACCTGGCCGTCTACGGGACGATATCCCCACTGCTGAATATCTTGTCTCCGAAACGGACAGAGTCATCAATGACATCTTCGACGCGCTGGAGATCATTGGCAACAACAACTCTGATCTTAACCACATGTTCTTGAACTTCTCTCCGGTCTTCCAGTTGAAGCCTCAAGAAGTTGAGCACTCGCTGCAAGGCTTCCTGGATCGATTCGGCCCTCGTGCCTGGCGCCTTCGCGTTTCTCACGTTGAGATCCGCATTATCTGCACCGATGCTACAACAGGCACGCCAGTTCCTCTGCGCGTTCTCATCAGCAACACCTCGGGTTATGTCATTCAGGTCGAGATCTACGCCGAGAGGAAGTCTGAGAAGGGTGAGATGATTTTCCACTCAATTGGCGGCACCACCAAGATCGGCTCTATGCACCTGATGCCCGTTTCCAGTCCATACCCTAACAAGAACTGGCTGCAACCTAAGCGCTACAAGGCACATCTTATGGGCACCCAGTACGTGTATGATTTCCCTGAGCTCTTCAGACAAGCTGTCGAGAATAGCTGGATACAAATGGTCAAGCAACAACCCAGTTATGCAGACAAAAGGCCTCCACATGGCGAATGCATCGACTACAGCGAACTGGTTCTTGATGATCACGATAAGCTTGCCGAAGTTTCTCGCGAGCCTGGTACTAACACATGTGGTATGGTTGGTTGGGTTATCAATGCTCGTACCCCTGAATACCCCAAGGGCCGTAAGTTTATAGTAGTTGCCAACGATATCACTTACAAGATCGGCTCCTTCGGACCTAAAGAAGACCATTTCTTCAACAAGTGTACCGAGTTGGCTCGCAGCATGGGCATTCCCCGCATCTACCTTTCTGCTAACTCGGGTGCCCGCCTGGGTGTCGCTGAGGAGCTGATTCCCCACTTCAAGGTGGCTTGGAATGATCCTAACAAACAGGAAGCCGGCTTCAAGTACTTGTACCTCGATGAAGCTACGAAGAAACGGTTTGAGGAGGGTGCGGCCCGCGATGTGATTACCGAGCCGGTCAGTGAAGACGGTGAGAAGCGACATAAGATTGTCGCTATTGTCGGTGCTGAAGATGGTCTGGGTGTCGAATGCTTGAGGGGCTCCGGTCTGATTGCAGGTGCCACGAGCCGAGCCTACAACGACATCTTCACGATCACTCTTATCACCTGCCGATCAATCGGTGAGTCCTCCAACATATCCCCTGCTTAACCCGATAGCTAATAACAATAATAGGTATCGGTGCTTACCTTGTTCGTCTTGGTCAACGTGCCATTCAGATTGAAGGCCAGCCTATCATTCTTACTGGTGCTGGTGCTTTGAACAACCTGCTGGGGCGCGAAGTATATACCTCTAACCTGCAGCTTGGTGGTACTCAAATTATGTACCGCAACGGTGTTTCACACATGACCGCCAACGACGATTTTGCCGGTGTCTCGAAGATTGTCGAGTGGCTGTCGTTTATTCCTGCGCAGCGTAACCTTCCAGTTCCAATTACGCCCAGCGTTGATACTTGGGATCGTGAGATTGTGTACACACCACCTAACAAGCAGCCTTATGACGTTAGGTGGCTCATTGGCGGTAAACAAGATGAAGACGGCTTCCAGCCCGGTCTTTTTGACAAGAACTCCTTCGTCGAGACTCTTGGTGGCTGGGCTCGCACCGTTGTCGTTGGACGTGCTCGTCTTGGTGGCATTCCGATGGGTGTCATCGCCGTCGAGACACGCACGGTGGAGAATATCACCCCTGCAGACCCAGCCAACCCCGACTCGGTAGAGCAGGTCGTTAACGAAGCCGGCGGTGTCTGGTACCCCAACTCTGCTTTCAAGACAGCTCAAGCCATCAACGACTTCAACCATGGTGAGCAGTTGCCGCTCATGATCCTCGCTAACTGGAGAGGTTTCTCTGGTGGCCAGCGCGACATGTACAACGAGGTCTTGAAGTACGGATCTTACATTGTCGATGCGCTTGTCAAATATGAACAGCCCATCTTCGTATACATCCCGCCCTTCGGCGAGCTACGTGGTGGCTCCTGGGTCGTCGTTGACCCTACAATCAACCCCATCGCTATGGAGATGTATGCTGATGTTGAATCTCGTGCCGGTGTCCTCGAACCCGAGGGTATCATTGGCATCAAATACAAGAAAGACAAGCAGCTTGAGACGATGGCCCGTCTTGACCCGACTTATGCTGCGCTCAAGAAGCAGGCCACGGAGAAAGACTTAACCAAGGATGAACTAGAGTACCTGAAGGCCCAAATGACCACCCGAGAGAAGCAATTGTTGCCCATTTACGCCCAAATCAGCATCCAGTTTGCTGATCTACATGACCGTGCTGGTCGTATGAAGGCCAAGGGCACCATTCGCGAGGCCATTGAGTGGAAGAATGCCCGTCGCTTCTTCTACTGGCGTGCGCGCAGAAGACTCAACGAGGACTACGTGCTCAAGCGTATGGCCGCTGCAGCTGGATCCGAGACGAAAGATTCCAGCAGCCCGGTGGCTATGGAGACTCGCCAGAAACATCTAAGCCTGCTGGCTGCGTGGTCGGGCATTACCAACTTCTCTCACGCAGATAGAGAGGTTGTGACTTGGTACGAGGAGAACGCCAAGACGATATCTAGCAAGATCGAGCACATGAAAGCTGAGACGGTGTCTCGGCAGATGGCAGACTTGTTGAGTCATGATAAGGCCGCAGCCCTGAAGGGTCTCAAGAACTTGCTGCACACAATACCGGTTGGAGAGAGAGATGAGATTATGAAATATCTGAAGTAAAGGAAGGTTATGTGATAATGAGGCAAATCTAAAAATCAACATTTTCATTCGGATTCAGCGTGTAAAATTAAGTTCAAAAGAACCAGATATCGTGTGGGAGAAGGACTGAGTTGCTTGGGCTTTTCAACATGTCAAGATATCTACCAGTATATTACTGAGGCTGGGTTGTGTTTTAGACTGAGGAGAGCAGAGGTACGATTGTATATAGTTGACTTAGGAGGACGGAGTCCATGTTTGCTTGGCATGGTATCAACTACATGGCGCATAGGGACAGATAACATTCAATCACCATTTTTGATCCTATATTCGGCAAGTCGTTAGTTGACTACTTGTGCGTACAAATCAATGTGTGTATGGTGCTGTGAGTGGTCACCCAGGTTACCTTTTGAGTACCTAGGTACATATTGTACCTCCGGTACTGTAGGGTTTATTAAGTGGTATTGATGTTGTATGAGTGTTGGTTGTACTAATTGACAGGGCACCCACTGAGAGGGGTTATATGGCTACGCCCAGCGTGCCTGCCACAGTACCACTCACGTGCAACAGATTCACTTAGAAAAGCAGGGGTAGCTGTTATTATTGTTGATTTGTTGCTTTGTCTCCCTTTTTCTCTCTGTCCTGCCTTCCCTCTCCTCTGCTACCTCGCGTGTTCCCTACCCACAGCTACGCTTGGAGGGTATACTTTTGCACACCTGCACATTTGCATCCTACATCTTCATTCTTTTTTTAAGCTGTACTTCTTCAGACTCGCAAGAGTTTTCGATCATCTACGAATCGAGGCGGTATCTCTGTAAGGCGAGGGCCTCCTCCCTTTATAGTTACGGTCTTTGTACGCCCGTCTGTTTGGATAACTCAGTCTCTTCATCATCACGATTCCTCGCATCTTCTCTTATCTACATATTCCTCTCTTTTACATCAGTATCTCGTTGGTGGGCCGTTGTCATCTATTCCTTAGGTATATTATTTCTTTCTTGTCGCCATGTGCCAGTGGAAATGAAGATTCACTCCCACTTGCAAGGTCATCGCATCTGCTCACCCCAAACTCTCCTAACTGGAAACAGGAAGCTGTCTTTCACATAGACAGCCCTAGATATGGAAATGGCCAAACCCCAACCTTCGGAGATATTGACAATACCGTTGGACCAATTCAGGCACAGAAGCCACAGGCGTTTCGGAATAGATGACACAGAAAAATACGATTTTGCTGCTCAGGTGCTCCGGTTCATTCAGTATAGCGAGACATGCGTGCTGAGTCATGAGGATCCTCCAACAGATTTGCCCCTTACTGAGGCTCCAATTGAGCTTCGGCCGATATTTCTACCAGTAGAGATCACATTCCACATTCTCCACTACCTAGAACGCCAGCCGTATAAACTCAGAGGCTATATTTTTGCTACTACGGTGATATTCTGCAAACCTCGTACGTGGGCAGACATACCCACATTCCAGATTTGCCATGCCACGCGGGTTCAAACTATCAAGAGATACGGGAAACCCTCTCAAAATATGTTACCGTTTGATTCAACTATCGATATCCTCAACGTTCGACAACATATGGCCAAACAGGATTCTCCGGAGGTCGATCACAGCATGGACAGAGATCAAGTACGAGATGTAATGATAAAATATTACCACGAAGTTCTGCGGTCCGAGTTTCCTGAACGGAAATACTACCACTCCTACTCGTATGACAAAGACTACCAGGTGACGACACCGGGGAATAGGCTGTGCAGCGACCTCCTACGCAAGGTCCGGGTTATGGAAGTCGATGCTGGTGGCGGTTACAGACTTCCTCTGGATAGCTGGACTAGTGGCTGGTGGCTGCTTGGGTCGTATCTCGACTTCTTGCATGGCCTACGCAGAGTCAAGATTAATCTATGGCATCATCACACCATCTGCTCTTCAAATTCGAAGCGGAGCTCATCTGGCGACGACAATCCGGTCTACGATCGCTATGACCTCGAAGTGATAGGTGGCTTTCTCACGAACTGGGGCTTCGTGTCTTCTATAGAGGTTTTGGAGATCGAGAGGACCAACCCTAAACGTTCTACGGAACCCCCAACACTTTTGCAAATAACGGAAGACGCTTCCAATATGTGTGGCTTGACCTGGTGGTACTATTTTCACCGGCGTAGAGCTTAAGATTAGATTTGGAAGTACTGTGGGACAATCATTACGGTAGTATGGTCGAACCAATAGCACGAGACGATGACGATTCTCGATAATGATTTGGGGAGATAAAGATGCTTGCAACTAAACGTGTCTCTAGACAGTCACGACAGATTTGAAGAGGTTGCCCTGTACTGGCTGATATGGAAGCATTGGAGTCACGTTGTTGACTCGTAATCAGGAGCAAATTCAGAGGACAGCCTCATTGGCTATTGAATGAGGCATTAGGGTAGCCCACTCGACAGTTGACCGAGTATTCATTCATTTAGCCTAGCTTCTGCAATACCAATATCAGACCCCCCATGTGGTCATATGAGGGTCCAACAGTCACATCTAGCTTCTCAATCACCATAGCAGAATTCTGATATCATGATTCAGACAACAAACGGATGCGAAGCTGCGCCACTTGTAATAAGACTTTTGACAAGATAAGAAGATAACTCTAAGGCGCCCACACTATTCGATGTTTGCAAGAACCGCGTAGTGTAGTGAACAGCCGAGTAGAAAACCAGTCGGTGACTCCGAGTCCTCCGTAGTTCCCTGAGACTCGACTAGCTTTTCAGCTGTAAGATGGCTGGCGGTCGCACGAGATAGAAATCTTTGGAGAGTACGTGATAGAAAGTCAGTCTCCCTCCTGATCTTAGTGGGTTAGTATGGCAGGTTCCTAGGTAGATTTCTCGCCCTGGAAGTAGGTCGTTCTATTGAGTGTTGATTCAAGCTATGCTGGTACCCTGGGCACTTTGGTACCGGATCTTGCTTTCGCTAATATTGGTCTCTCTCGCCAATCTAGTTAAATGCCTGTGTATCTCCTGCCAATTTTCGTATCCCATACTTGTCATCGCTAATGGGCCTCTTTCAGTCTTCTATTGGGTAGAAGACGGTGTTCGAAGGTAGGTCTGTCTTGCTTGGATCGTCAGACGCCTCTTCAGGGGAGACGGTTAGAAGACCGGGTATGACCATCCTGCTTTAGACTGTGGAACAGGCTCATGCAATACATCACACCGGGTATCTACGATTCACTCTCCTGTAATGATTACGTCTCTACGACTGAGTAAGCCATTGTATAGAAACCGATGCACCGACCGGTGAGCCTACCGGAATCGTTCTGCGATTCAGAGGGGTGTTGTCGTAACACGAAATGTACGATAATGTATCGGTCGTTTCAACTTAAAATGGCGTAATCCAATTGATACTCCCGACAGCGACCCCCGGCGCTCGCTAAGTAAACATCGAAAGAGACGCTCCCTTGGGGCTCGACCTAAGTTCTGCACACTGAATTTCTAACAATCCGTCCGTACTCAGTATGTAGTAGCAACATATGCTTAGAAATTCTCATCCCCATCATATCCCAGAGCATTCTCTTTCTTCGCGAACCAACTCGCCCAATACTTGCTAAATTCCTCTTTCGCAAGATCACACCCTGGCTCCTCGCGAAAGTGCGTGTCCCATTCGTAGATCAAGTTGCTGAATGCCTTTTCCAGACCTTCCCTGAAAGTCGGAATGTCAAGGTTGTTAAATCTGCCCTGCGCCATATTCACCACTAAAGTAATTGTTCAGTAAGCAGGTGTTCAAAAGTAAAAGGGATCCTGGGGTTGAAGATTCAAAATGGCTAAGAAAAATTCAACTTACACATCCATCTCACAAGATGCTGCAGCACCTTCTTCTTCTCTATCCGGACACCCTTCTCCTCGCCACGCGGGAAATACAACTGTCCCCTCGCATTCCTCTTCTCAAGCCTCTCAACAAGCCAGTCTTTAAACACCACGAAGACGGCCGTCCAGTGCGCGAGCACGACCTGCTCGGCGTGGCGCGGGCCCTCCCAACGATACATCTCGACCTGCGCCATGCGGCAGACGTAGATGACGTCCATGACGAGCATCACTTCTTTATGCGGCCAGCCGATGCGGTACCACAGCCGCCACGTGTCGGACTGGCTCTGCCCGTCGTCGAGGCTGCCGATGGCGTCTTCGAGCTTCCACTCTAATTCCCAGCAGCCGGGGCATAGCCCCGGGGTGAACTCCTCTGTTACTAGCACGTACTTCTTCCCCATTGCGCAATGGCCCTTTGCGAGGTACTCCTCGCATTGTTTTGATTCTGTCGGCGTGCTCTGCGGGTCGGCGTGCGAGCAGATCGTGTAGCCTTTGTACCGCTCGTAGCACATGGCTGGGTAGTGATTTAGTCTCGTGATTAGAAGCTGGCGTGATATCCGTAGCTAGAGAGAGACGATGATGATGCGTAGGACCAGTCGCTTTGCTTTGCTTGCGCAGAACTCTTGTTTTGGGGGTAATACCAGTGAAAACAGGCCATAATTGCGTTCAGGGAGCAATATTTTGATGACCCAGTGACAAGGTCATCTGACATCTGTTGGCTGGGTAGCTCTGAGTTGTTGGGCGCGCGTACTGCGTTTATTAGTCGGTGAGCCCTCTTCAGGCGTGCTCCATGTCGCACCAATTTGCCGGGCGTAGGCAAGGGAGAGAAGCGAAAATAAGAATCTTCCAGAATATAATAGCAAGGTTTGAGCCGTGTTTGCTCAAAGATTTGACGAAAATCCGTCTCCCTTGAAACCGGTGATTGGGGAACCATGAATGTCAAGCATAGAGCATGTACGATTTGTTACAGATGGTCGCCCTCAACCGTAGACGGCCGAATAGACGCACGGGTCTCGGATGCGGAATGTATCACCTTCGTGTAGCGCAATCTATCTACATTTGAGCAGGGCTGTGTCACGTGTTGGCTTAGGGCGAGACGTACTGGAGTACCAATCATGAGTGTGAATTGCTTCCAGAAGAGGCCGCCTAGCTTTAGACTCGACTAGAAAACGAGAGGTAACTCGCTTCAACCCAGCTTCAATCAGAAGTCCCTCCGAGACCTATTCTTACTATGTGCTACGGCCCTCTTCTCAGACTCCATACCCTCACGCAATGTCTCGATCTGCTTCTTAATCTCAACCCACAACACGAGGTCGTCCAAGTCATCGTCGTCGCCACCACCACCACCAACACACACATCTACCCATCCATCACCCATATCCCGCGTCAGCGATTCCCCGCTGCGCCTTTCTGCACCATTGGACCGTCGGGCAATAGCCAGGAGCGCCGCTACGAAAGCCTCCTGCATGTAGGCGAAGCTAAATTTATCCGTGATCTCCGCGATAGCCTTGCATAGTTTATCGGGGAACTCGACGTCCTTGTTGTCGGCCAATTTGTGCTGCCAAAATTTACAGTATGCGATGCGCTGCTCTAGATCCGGGTCCGGGAAGAAGTACTTCCTGTCGAACCGCGAGGGGCGTTTCTTGCTACAAGTTAGCCACACTTTCGTCAAAACATTTTTCAGATTCAAACGTAGACTACGTATCGACGTTGAACTCACAGAAATACCCGGATCTAAGCGGTCGAGATGGTTCGTTGAGCCAATCATGAAGATGCCGTCATTGGCTTTGAGACCATCGACCTCATTCAGGAAGTAGCTGCGCACCTGATCTGAGACAATGCTATCTAGATCCTCGAATACGAGATAACACGGTGCGAATTGTCTTGCCTTGTTAAAGATATCCATAAGTGCACGCTCAGGCCCGCCATACTAAAAATGCGCAAAATCTCAGCATTAGTAGCCTGTAAAATCCATCGTAACATAACGGAATGACGAACTCACCGAGACCAAAGACCGCACATATAACGTCGGGATAGGCTTCTTTCGGTCATACAGCATATGCATCGTAGCCTTGATAGAAATAGTCTTGCCATTGCCGGGCGGGCCATGATATATAATCCCGCGCTTCCACGGCACCTTCAGCCGGGCGTAAGTACCGCGGGACTCAAAGAACGAAACATGGTCGTCAATAATCGCCTTCTTCATGCCCTCATCAAGAATAACATTATCCCACGAAGCACCCTGGATACTCTGGTACAGCTCCGCGCTCTTCCGCCAGAACCCCTGGTCGAACACCCACACCTCGCCGTGCAGCTCGTTGGCCCAGCTGCCCGCGGCGAGGATTAGATTCTCCGCGCGCACGGGCTCCGCGCAGAGGACGTAGTGGTTCGTCGACCCGCCGTACGGCTCTGCGCCGTCGCGCCCGTCGACGACGTACACGATGAAGTCGTGGCCCTCCCAGCTATACGCGAACTTGGCGAAGCGCAGCAGCGAGCGCAGCGTGCCGAGGTCGCCGTCGATGCGCCGCGCAGGGGGCATGTACTCGGTCCATTCCACGGGAGCAAAGACGCCATTCTTCGCCGTCGTCCACGCCGATGCCGATGCCGACTCGGTGATGGGCCAGCAGCGCGCGTTGCCGGCTGATGCGTAGGCTACGAGGTCGAGGCCGTTATTCTTGGGCGCGATCAGCAGATCCAGACCTGGGTATTGCGCTGTCAGGGACTGCGCGATCACCGTGTCGGTGTTGATGCGCTTGGCCGACGAGTGCTCGAACCACGTCCGGTTTGTCCTGTCGCTCGAATGGGCCTCCCCGCTGAAGAGGGGGGAAGATGAGAAGATGGCTTCGGTGCCATTGCGTCTCTGGTCCGCCGCCATGTTTGGGGGCTGTTTGAACCAGGTAAGTTGAGGTCTGGCACTGTCTGTCAATTGGCTGGATTTTTCGCGCCTTTGCTAATATCTAATTGAGTGAATAAGTTGTAAATAATGCTTTTAAGGTGCTTAACTGTAAATTAAACTACTGCCTAGTCCTAAGGTAAGGCCCTGTCTAAAGGATCGACAGCCCGTAGCAATGAACCCTGTAATTCGCTGCCTCACACGTACATATGAATTATATGCGTGATGCCGTATGCAGGAGCCTTTTCAATGGTAGCGGCCTGCACAGAAGTGCTTCAGGTGAAGGAAGCGCCCATGTAACCGTGCCACGAGGTAGGCTATAACTCTAATACCTGGCTGCCAAGACTATTCGCGCCCATCACCACATTCAAAAAAACGCAACCACTGTCACAAGCTACATCCCAAGCTCGCCAAATTATTTCCCTTATGCCATTAAATGGAAGATGGTCAACTACCTGCCGATACTCATGTGGCCCCCAACCTTGATGCTCCTCTCAAACTAGGTCTGGTAGCGGGGGTATAGACTCAGCTCCCGGAACATACGCTCAATCTCAGGATCTGTTTTCCAGAATTAACACGACAGTAGCCAAGTAAGGATATTCGTTATCTACTATAACTTACCTCTGAAGAAGTTGAGTCCTGCTGGCGCCTTAGGCGTGTCGACTTCTCGGCGTATAGTATCCTTGACAGCATAATTTCTCATGAACATTGCTATCCTATAGTGGCTTCCCAAGGAGTTAGCTCAAATGTATCGCGAAAGTGCAGAGAAGACTTACATATCATATGTAAGAGCTTCGATTGAAGCCTCTTGGCGCGACATTTCGTTCTCCATAGACGCTGTAGTAGTAAATTTGGGGGACACTGGTTATCTTAATTATGATGGGTGCAATATAGATGGACTGGTTCAGAACTGCCTGGGGGAAAGAATAACGTTCTCGAGAGATGAACCTAAGGGGCCACCTTGTGCCTCTCCCGCCGCAATATATAGACCAACTCCGTAGATATCATGTGATTCCATCATCGTAATTATTCATTATACTTTGGACTTGTTAAAAAGATATCAAGCTTCGCGCACGAACTTAGTTCGACACGGCTGATATCTACAGTGCACTGAGGAGCTTTGCATTCATTCCAAGGGAGAGTAAATTCAGGCCACCCTATATAATATTAATTGAAAGAGAAATTTTTTCTTGCACTGTTTGCGAGTATTAGAGAATGGAGGGTTTTACTCGCTATGTGTTCTCGCTCGAGATACTGTTATATGAATTCAGCGCGCGTGCATTACCGGCGTGTCCTACTAGATGGACTAGCAGAGAGTCAAGTGATAACTCGTCTCCAAGCTGAGAAGTTGCGTGGTCCGTATTCGCCGGTCAGAGTCGGAACAGCGCACCTAAACTAAATACATGAATAAAAAGTCTTATTGTCAGTAATATGCTGTTAACAAATGTGATGAGCCTGATTGCCCAGTCCTACTCAAGAAAATATTCCATGAGTTCCAGTAATTCGCGTTAGCCGGACAGTTCTACTCGTGGCTGGTCGAATTTAGTTATTATCTTCGTTATAAGCGTGTCTCGTTTGGACTTTCCAGTTTCGCACCCATGTAGTTCGCGCGTTGGTAGTTCTGCTGGCTGTTGTTGTTGTTGTTGGCTTTGATGCCGTCTCCTGAGAAATACGAAACCAACTATGAAGGCCACAAGCACCACGCCCAATGAAACGCCGATGCCTATTCCGGCCGCCGCACCGGCTGAAAGTCCTTGAGTTGTGATGATACGTCCTGATGGGCTTGAAGCTGGGTATGACGTCTCTGTTGATATCGTTGAGGTCGTCGAAAGCGAATTGACCGTTGGGGCCGTGGAGCTTTCTGGCGTCTCAGAGCTCACAGAGCTTACAGAGCTTTCAGGGTTTACAGGGTTCTCAGGGCTTGGAGGGCTCGCAGGGACAGTGGCTATGGTGATATTGAAAAAGGGCGAAGTCTGCCGGGCCGTTGCATTATTGTTGTCTTGTAACGCAAAGAAGAAGACCGGGGATTCCGACAATAGAAATTCGTAAGTCTGGACGGTTCAAAAGAAGCTCTGTGGCAAGTCCTGGCCTCCATTTTCTAGAATAAATTAGTAATTCTCAAATTGAGGTAACTGTTTCCTTCAGAGTCATCTCTTACGAGCATATATAAGATTGACCGATTCCTTAGCACCGGCGTTCAAGGATTGCTGCCAAAGCTCGACTCGGTATTCCTGCCAGCTAGTATGGAATGCGACGAGTTGGCTTGATCCCAGTGGCCACCGAGCGCTGGTAGTGTATTTTCCTGGACCCTTCGCGGAGTTCCTAGGTGAGATGAACGAATTTTGGGCTACGACTCGGAGTAACATCGCCAGCCAGAGAACCAAGAAGTAACGCATGGCTCCCATGGGATTCTTTGCAGTTTAACGATGCCGCCGAGGGCAGAAAAACGAGGGACGAGGCGAGCAACAGTAAGAGCAGCTGTACACGACGTCTGTTGAGAGAAGGTAGGCTAAATAGCAAAATCCTTAACCGCGAGAGATTCGGTATGTCGGAACCGAAGGCCAGATCCCAAAACGGCTGTCAAGGTCTTTCAACAGCCATGGGCCTCCCTTTCCAGGCATGGCTCACCAGGTTCAGCAGGGGTTATGCTGTTAACCTCTCAATATTTCCCAAGTACGGCTGAGCAAGGACCCGCGACCTTGGGTGTAATGGTCATTTCCAGTTACACGTCTCCCAGCTCTGCTCTCTAGCGAGGTATATGATTGCACGGGAGGATTCGGTGGTTTCCAGCCCTAAAACTAGGCACTTGTTGACGTCCAATGAATATCCGCAACCAGGGCCGGTAATTTCGTACAGCATCTCCCACCCACCCCAGCTATCCCTTCATCAGTTTTGCATTTGCCTAGGGATAGTTAGGCTCTCGTATTCGGTGCGGGTGACATCATTTTACCCAAGCAACTGTCTCGCTGGGCCTTCATAGATTCTCTAGCTATGTATTATGCTAGTCGCCTCAATCATTTACCGGTGTCGTCCGGAACCCATGCTAGAAATTCGACACTTTTCTGCGATCGAACTGCGGAGGACGGAGGTGGCTGCGAATTATAATTGGGACTTTGCTAAAGCTTTTAACTCGGTCTGCCGGACTGCACTGCACGGAGAAAAGTGTTGCTTCCGTTTTAGCAGGTTTCAATGAATTCCATGCGGAAATGATGGAAAGAAGGGAATGGAGGGAGTGAATAGGCGTGGACTCTCGAAACGGATATAGTGCCGAGGTTGCTCGCAATACCTTGTATAGGAGTATACCACGGTCTTCGCTGTATGTTGGTGGCTGGAATGTACCGTGGTTGGGTCACTGACTTGACGTTTGCCTCTCCAGTTGGTACACCACACATGACCAGCAACATCGCCGGAGGCGTGTGCAAAGCTGAAGCCGTGATAAGAACTTTCCCGAGGCGCGCCAGGTAACTCAGGCAGACCGAAGTATCTCCAACACAGGATTTATCGCGATGAGACAGTACCGCCGCTGAATAAAATCGTGGTCTTGCAGAATTCGGAGAGTATCCGCAAGTCACACCATCGATTCATGTGTCTGGAAGCCTAATATGCAGAGCCTCATAGGAGCTATCGCACGGTGGCGCTTGCGAGGTGCTACTCAGTTTGTCAACTGATCTTCTCAAAAGGCAGGTTTGACATTGTCTGTCGGGGTCCGTCAACATTGCGCGACAGGTAACAGAGATCTAGATACTTCAAGCCGAATGCACCAGTGCAACTCCGCCAGCTTTCACCGTGTCACAAAAGACAACCATATGCAGAGCGAACAATTATGAAATGAACTGTTTTTGATAGTCAAAAAAGAGGGTGGAGCGCAAGATCGTCAAGAACATGGCACAAGACTTTCGGGCGAACACTGTCCGGCAGCGAAGTTTGAGGCACATATACAGTTGCCCGCCTGATTTGGTCCGTGTTTCTACCACAACTTCATCTCAGACCTCTACTTAAGGACTGCCTCATGAGCGGCTTATGAAATGGAAGTTGCCAATCAGAAATAAAGCGACATGCAGGGATGCAAGAGCGACGGGAAGACAGATTCCGGTTTAATACATATTATGTATCAAAACCGTGTACGGCTTACCACCTAGCGATTGAATATGCACGCCGTCGTCATTCACAGAGGCCAGTCAGATGTGTCAGGGACTGCACGCGTGTTGTCCCCAGTACACTAATCACTTTTAGTGTAGTCTGCCAGATGTCAGTTGTGATTCAGAGTACATCTATTTGCTCTTGAATCTGTTGGTAACAAGTCCATGAAATCCAATTCTGATGCTCTTTAGGAAGCATCTGTAGAGGATAGCCACATATCATCTCGGTCGCCTTGATTGGTTGACTTCCATTCATTCATATTCTTCGTTTCCGTTTCCTTTACTTCCTGTCACGGCTGCCTAGGGTCAGCTATCACAAACGGCGCATTGAGCGCTTCCAAGGCTTCATTGAGCTGGTAAAGCAACATGCGCTTCACAAGCATCATCTCGCCGCCGGTATACCCGGCGATTCTCTCTCTCCTCGCCCTTACGTCTACTGCCGCTGCATCCGATGCGCAAGCCACTACAACCACGACCGCTTGCACCGCTTCCTCGACATCCGGCGCCTTCTTCGATCTGAGACCTGATGCTGCCATAAAACCGAAGCCTGACGGGTCGCGGCCTGCGCACAGTCATGGCGCGCCTCTGACCGACTACAAGGCCAGGGGCTTCGATTACGGCTCCAATTTCACCTTGAACATCTGCAACCCCGTCGTCGAGCCTATCGAGGCAAATGTGAAGGATATCGATGAGAGCAAGTGGCAGAACATCAGCGCATACTATGTCTCCAAGGGGGAGTACTACAGCTTGGGCTTCCAGTCGGCTAGCCCGATAACGCGTGGGAAAGAACTGGTTCTACAATATACCGGTGGCTCTCATTGTGGAACTGGAAAGTCAAGGTCACGGAGTATAAGCAGCAGGGGTGCCGTACACTCCGGCGCAGCGTACAGAGACTACGAGGATGATGACGAGGATGAATCATCTCCGTCGACGCCAGATGGAAGCGACGAGGATACAGGCAAAGATGATGAAGATGACGACGATAAGAAAGATAAAGGCAGCAAAGACGAAGACGACAATGGCGATCAGGTTCGCAGGAAATCTACGACTATATTCTTTACCTGCGACAGAGACGCGCTTGCCGGCAATGCCCAGGTTTCCTTCATCGCCGTAGATCCCGACGAATGCAATTATGTGTTCAAAGTCAAGTCGGCGCATGCCTGCGCCACTGCTGAGCCGCACAAGCCCGGTAGCGTCGGCCCTGGATCGGTCTTTGCCATCATCTTGGTCGTAGCCGTGGGTGTATACCTGCTGGGCGGTATCTTCTACAACCGAACCGTAGGGAATGCCCGGGGCTGGAAACAATTACCGAACTACTCGATGTGGGCAAGTGTGTGGAGTTTCATCTGCGTAAGCTGCTATCCAGTCTCACAAGACAAGTTCCCATCCCATAGCCCTCGGTATGATTAACCTTCAATCGTAGGACATGTTCGTCATTGCTACATCATCCTGTGCCCGGCTAATTCCAAGTCGGAGAGGATACCACCACTTATCGGGACCGTCCAGTACGAGGGCGAGAAACAATCGAGACGCTGAGAATCGTCTGATCGATCAGTATGATGAGGAGTGGGAGGATTAATGATCCAGTCTGACGACGTGTATATTTCGTACTTTGTGTTACCATTAACTAGACGGGCTCCGCCCTCCTTCCTACACGACATGCAAGGCATTAGCAGTAGTCCTTCAGGATTCTCACGAATGGAGATGATGAAGGCTGGCGATGATGATATCGGCATCTGCTATTTTAGGTTACGCAGTGGAGTCTTTTTTTAATTATTGGACGGTTGGCATAAAGCATGAGGGTGTGGGCGCAGTCGCAGTCATTTTTCTGTAGTCAAAATGTATCTAGCTGTCTTCCCTACCTCCTTGTATGATCGTGTTCTCTAGATAACAATAAGTAAGGACTTGTTAGACAAGAGAATCATGAGCCAGTGAATGGAGCTAAGTGTCCCGGTACTGCATAATGCGATCTACGATTGGGCCAAATCAGGATTAGAGCTGTTTTGATCTTAGGCCTGCCGATGAAGAACTACCAAGGGTTAGGTACAGTAGCACCGGTTCTGTACCGGTATATAAGATCTTGATCGACCCCCTCGTAAGAACCATCCGACAGCGCCATAGGCTCTGCATCGAACCACGTCAATGCAGCCACCGCCATCATGAGAGAGAATCATGGTCGCATTGAGAATTATAGCCTGGATTGGATGGATTGGCCGATAACCTGGCTGTGTGTTCGTCGCCACCCGGGTTAGTGGCTCTCAACCTGAGACACGACTTGTTTGATACCTGTACCAATTGGGCTGGTCCTCGGCCAATGTAAGGTCTGGACTCGTCGGAACATTTCGTCTGCACGGTGCCACAGAACCAGGATTCGCCGTATTTTTACATGCAACCTTCCTGATCCGCGGCCACTAAAATACTTAGTCAGAGCGGTACTGGTAAGAATACTTGTGCGTATTATATAATGAACTGTAGTATTAGAGTCCAGATGTAAGTACTAGTATCGATTGCTCTCCGCGAAGGCGGTTCGCGACGTTTTCTCACGTCGAACAAACCACACACTTCTGGCGTGCTCTTTTTTTCCTTGTTCTTTTCCGTGCTTGTCACATTTGTGAATAGTTCATTTCTTGTATATACTCAGGTTTTCCTTGTTCTCCTTTTTTTTTTTTTTTTCGTTATCGTGTTGATCATGTATTTCTCAACTTTTCTTTCTCTTGCCCTTTTGCCGGCAGCTTTTGCCAAAGTTCAATTTCTGGTACGTTGTGTTTTGCTACTTGAAGAACAAAACTAAATGCAACGACTTGCTTACCAAATCTGCAAAAATAGGGAGTAGCTATAGCAGGAGGTGATTTTGGCTGTCAGATCGATGTAAGAATATCGCCATGTATTAATATCATCGAGCTCTTCCGCTGAACTGTACCCAGGGGACGTGTCCTCCCGAATCCGCCCAATTACCTCTAAGCAATGGGCCGAGTCAAATGAGCCATTTTGTGAAGGATGATGGGATTAATCTATTGAGAATACGTATGGACTACGATTCACCTCGGTTTCGGGACGAGGAACTGATCGTTGAATAGCAACGTCATGGCAATTCCTTGTGAACGGCCAATTGGGGAGCGACCTCGATGCCTCGAATCTTGCGAAATACGACCAATTGGTGCAATCATGTCTCGATACCGGAGCCTACTGCATGATAGACGTGCACAACTTTGCGCGATGGAACGGGCAGATTATAGGACAAGGTGGCCCAACCGACGAGCAGTTCGCCAGCTTCTGGGGTCAACTAGCAGGAAAATATGCCACGAACGACAGGATCATCTTCGAGCTCATGAACGAACCGCACGATCTGGACGTAGGAACCTGGGCACAGACCTGCCAAAAGGCTGTTACAGCCATCCGCGAAGCTGGCGCTACCTCCCAGATGATATTGCTCCCCGGTACCAACTTCGATAGCGCGGCGACGCTGACCTCGGACGGGAGTGCGGATGCGCTTCTCGCTATCACGAACCCTGGCGGAAGCACGGATAATCTCCTTCTAGATATCCACAAGTATCTCGATGAGGACAACTCCGGCACACACGCTGCGTGCACCACCGACAACGTGGACGCCTTCGGAACTGTTGCGCAGTACCTGCGAAGCAAGGGGCGGAAGGGTTTCATCAGCGAAACTGGGGCTTCGAGCGATGCTTCCGTAAGTGCCATACCAAAATGTGAGCAAGCGTTGGAAGGACACCTAGCCACTAACATATAAACGCAGTGCATGACAGCATTCTGCGCTCAAAACTCATTCATCAACACCAATTCAGACGTATTCACGGGACTGGTAGCCTGGGGCGCCGGCAGCTTCAGCACATCTTACGTCCTAAGCCTCACACCATCGAATCAAAACGGCCGTCTCGTCGACAGCGCGCTCGTGAAACAATGTCTCCTCGCGCCCTGGACCAACGCACACAGCAACAACGGCACCATGCCCACGCGGACGTCGGCCGTATTAAGTAGCTCGACTGTAGCAGCGACGAGTTCAAGAGCCACAGCAACCATCACAAAATCCTCAACGGTCCTCGTACTGACGTCCAGTTTACTCTCGGCGACGCCCACCGCATTATTAACCGCGTCCCTCGGCGCAATGATGTCGAACGTTCCGCATAAGAGCAACACCACGGCCTCGGGCTCGACCCTCAACACTTCGGACTTACTAATCCTCACAAATATCTTGTCCGAGACCACCCTGTCAACACTCGCGATCGCCACAGGGACGCCGCCCCCGCGCTCCGGGTTCGGAAACTTGACCACAGCAGATTCCAATGTGCCTTTTGCGCCTTTGGCCACGGCAACCGGGGCATCGGTGTCTCAGTCTACGTCTGCAACCACCGCGGAAGCTGGGGCGGGCTCGGTTGCTGTGGGAGCACTCACTTTGTGGGGTTGTGTGTTTGCAGCTGCTATTTCACTTGTTTAGCGAGATCAAGCATAGAATCGATACTCGACAGCGTTTTACTTTTCATGCCCCGTTCATACTGCTTCGTTGTCAGACTGTGAAATCTTTGCGTATGGTGACCGATATGTAGTAAGAGGAAATTCGCGCCAGATGTGCAAAGTATGTGGCTCGTATGTGCCAATTTCTAACTTGCACGACCTCGTCAGGACAGCCCAGGGTCATTTGCAGTCTGAGATGTTGGTATCCTGTCCTTGCCTGCTTTGTTCTACGCCCGCCTAGATGGAGATATGTGGTTTTCTCGGGAATATGGGTTACGCCTCTTCCGAACAAAGCTAGCACGTACCTATCAGCTGCTAGTCATACTAGGTGCTATGTCTGCTGCCCATCGATGACCTTGACGCGCTGTAGTAGTGGTATGTAGGCGAGGCAGAGGTCTTCGATACACGGGACACAGCGCCCACAAGCATCACTATCAGCGAGGTTGCCTCATAAGCGTCTGCCGCTATTGGTACACATAGCTGCGTAGAGTGAGGAGACTCTAGCTGGCGGGCGACGAAGCTGGCTATCGTCTGCGATGAAATCATCTCAATGAGGCTCGCGCCTCACGGGCGTATCCTTTCATGTCAGGTTGTGAAGGGTATAGATGGCTGAAGGAGCACAGATGGCCATAAAGTTAATGAGCTGAATCGACGTCATGTAGACGACCTTCGTGTAAAAATCAGTCGATATGACCTTCGCCTCGCTACATGTTTTGCAGAGCACAGATACTCGATGTCCCCACATGGAAGCGAGTAGCACACGATAGAGCGAATTGAGGCAATCTATATGTGGAATTCAGACGGAAAAAATCTTGTTCTTCTCCATTTTCAGGGCACAAACAAAGTGGCTTCACGATGCTCTGGGGCTCGCGAATGCATACCTCATTGAGCTTGGTGAGATCCCGCGTACCAAGTGCCCAGTGAGGCCCGCTCATGATTCATCCTCGAGCAGTCCCCGAAATCGTGCGTTAGCGTTGTGCTGGAATGAAACGAAGGATTTTGAGGGGTCAATGGGAAAAAAATTTATTTCTTTGGCAGTCGATGTGAACCGGGCTACACGATATGTGCCTGCTCCGTGCTCCGTACGGAGTGGCAACTAAGCAACAGAGGGTCTGCCTCATCGGGCTTGGCTCTGCCGATAGCCCGACAAATCTTTAAGTTAGTGGTTATAGTGTGTGGGTGCCATATTGAGTAACTTATGGCTCGATACCGCCTACTCTGCCGCCTAACCGGTTCAGCCGCCTCCAACCATCGATCTCTACGTTATCCAGCTCAATGACGGTACCATTCTCCAGGCCACTGGGTTAGGTAACCAGCAATGTTTCATTCCTGAAACTACTACACGTGGCTATGGTGCCTTGCAGACTGGTTTCCGGAGGTGAGCTCCGGGGCTGGTAATTTGTATAATTAGGTGGCCTCGGCAAGTTGTTATCATACTTAGCGTATTTCTTAAGTAGTTGATAATCTTCCTAAATACGTGCCCGTGGCCGGAGCAGTATCCGGCGAAAACACGATACACGATCGGCGGAGAGACCGGGCATAGAAGAGCTAAAGCGAATAAGCCTACATACAGCATTAGTGGGAAGCTAACTCCACCTCACTGTATGCACTAACTGAAACATCGCCAGGGCTGTGACTAGTCAGTAGTTACCATCAACATCCGACAATCTAGTTGATGACACAGATATAATCTTTTTCTTCTAGATAGCTGCAACAGTCAGTCAGATAGCCCTGCGTCCACACGTGTGCCGTGCATGATAGTTACCAAATCTGTCCGTTCCGACTATCTGGTGACCTTACGAAAACGGTATGATTTCATCTTGACATCACCACCACTAAGAACATGCTCCACACACGTAATGTGGACCGACGATCTCGCTTACCACGGCCTCAAAAACTGACGAAGCTGTTTGCCAATGTTAAAGGAATCATTGTGTTTCGGTGGCAGGAGCGCATGCTCCGGACGATAATCGTGAAAAAGGCATGTAAGCTTAATAGTGGCAAAGAGGCCTGTTGCACATAAAATCATAGATTGACTCTAATTCCAACTAAATGTCATGATTTTCTTCTCCTTAAACCAAGCCGTGAGACCATTTAAATAAACGAGCGACTCATCTCAGCTTTATTGTCATTAGCCAACGCTTTCAGGTACACAAACTTTAAAAAGTAGACGATTATACACTGAAAGTTTACTTACTCTGATACATGCATATATCTTTCGACCTCTTTGACGGATCATTTTCTCAGGCACCAATTGTTAAATCTCAGAAAGGTCCAGCATGGCCCAACCTATCATGAGAAGCGCCGTGCGACGCTGCACGCAGAGTGTACGGAGCGTTCCAAGGGTGGCAGCAGCAAATTCGAGTCTAGTGGCACAGCGCAGGCTCTTTCATGCCTCAAAACACCAACAGTTATCAGACTCTGATACCCGGTATAAGACAGCGCCTGTACCACCAGAGCCTCGTGAGAACCCTACGGTTGGGATTGCCCCAAATAGCGATGAGAACATAGGCCAGCAAAGACTGGCAGACTTCGATCTGAAGGGAGGAGTTTTCATCGTGACCGGTGGTGCAAGAGGTCTTGGTTTGAGCTTGGCCGAGGGTCTTGTGGAAGCAGGTGGTCAAGGTGAGCCTCATCACCCAGGCTTGGTGATTGATCCCAATGGATGTTCGACAATGAACTAACATTTCTTCGTCCAGTTTACTGCTTTGATGTGCAGCCTCAGCCCGATGAGAATTGGAATAGGGCCTCGAAGAGAGCAGAAAGATGGGGCGGTGCTCTCCACTACTGCCAGCAAGATGTTCGAGATTATAAGCACTTAGATGAGACGATTGATTCAATCGCAAACAAACATCAGAAGTTAGACGGCGTTATTGCGGCAGCCGCAGTACAGCAAATTTGTCCTGCTGGTAAGTTAGGTGCTGATAATTATGAACTACCCGCGAAAACAAGTTTCCAGGCTCCATTCCTAGAACCATTGCTGACTCGAGATGTCATAGTCGACTATACACCGGATGATGTAGCTAGGATCATGGCAATCAACTATACGGGTGTCATGATGACAGCAACATCGGCCGCTCGCCAGATGTTCAAATATCAGTGTCGCGGCAGCATGTGCTTCATCGCAAGCATGTCGGGGCAGGTAGCCAACAAGGGGCTCATTTCTCCTGTAAGTACTCGATGATGAGAATGCTTGTTCCCACCATAGATAGCTAACACCACATGACAGGTATACAACTCGTCGAAGGCCGCCGTTATTCAATTAGCTCGTAATCTCGCAATGGAATGGAGTCCTATCAGGAAAGATGGCACGGGAGGCATCCGCGTGAACTGCATCAGCCCTGGCCATATCATAACACCGATGGTGCTCAAGAACTTCGAAGAGGTCCCGGGACTGCGGGAGAAGTGGGAGGCTGAGAATATGAGTACGTCTATCCGCAAAATGGAATCCCTGAGCTCCTCTCCTTTCTAATAACTAACTTGCCATCTAGTGGGCCGTCTCGCTGAGACAACCGAATTCAAGGGTGCAGCGCTCTTCCTGCTCAGCAAGGCCAGTAGCTTCATGACTGGCAACAATCTTGTTATCGATGGCGGACATACATCATGGTAGAGTTCTATTTTGCGCCAAAATTTGCCAGATATCATCGCATCTTTTCATCTAGCCGGCGGTTTTGGAGTCTCGGGGCGCTCTTAGCGAAGAACTTCTGGTATTCTCTGCTTTCCATGAAGGAAGTCCATGATATCCTGCATCTAAGGTCGGAAAAGCTCACTATATTTTAGTGGGCACCTGTTCCGCTAGTCATATGTAGGTACACTATATGTAGCCTTAGGTACTTTACTTTATGTGGCTCTTACGGGAACATATGTAATTCGGTACCTACATGTATGTTTGAATATCCAGATATTCTCACTTATGTACTGTACAATATCTATTATTTGACCATGAGTGAAAGTTTCATGTTCCAATCCCACTTCTTATCCAAGTCAAATGCTTAAAGCCTGCTACTTCACACGCTCTCCTATTCTCATCTCAATTAGATAAGCACATTTTGAAGAAGGTATGTATGTTCCTAGCTAGGTAAGTACCTAAGTGAAGCACAGGTACGGTAGGCGCAAAGGGCATGTACCGAGTACCTGGGCACTAGCACTGATATGATACGCCGGTCGCAATTTCTTAGGGCTCGTCGCAGGGGAAATTTAGTGACGTAGATCTCCCTTGCAGGGATTAGCTGTTTAGCCAGCGTTGGTTCCCATGTTTTGGGTCATCCCCCACGCTCTGCTACTACTCTACTCACGATCTAGAACACCGCCAACATTGCCCCTCACGCATCTCGCCCAACGTCATTGTGCCTGCATACATACCACATACTACAGAAATAGCACGCCTGATATTGATCCTGGTTCTGACACAGATCTCTTTGATCACTTCACTCAAGGATCATCGCCCAGAATTTCTTGGTGTGAAAACATCGCTAGACAGCCAGTCAGTCACCTTGTCAAGATAGAGAGGTCGAGATGCCTGAGCTATCAGAGTCCATCACAGCCATCCGAGAAGGCGCTAAGGAGGACCGCTTCACCTATCTCACCATCCTACAGTATCATGTCACCACACCAGATGTCTTGCCAACGTTGAATGAGGTCCTTCAAGATGCGGATCTTACCCGAGAGATTGGCTGGGATCTCGTGCAGATGCTGATTGCTATTGACGGGTACGAGCCTTGTCTAGAGACTGTTGCTCGCCTAGGAAATCCTCGCGAGGTCGTTATTAAAGTCATGGAAACATTCGCAGCCTTGGCTAGGCCCTTTGAAGAAGACCAAGGCGACGTAGCGGACGAGCGTCATTATGGTCTCAGGCCCAGTGATGTACCTGGTCGTCTCATCGCATTGATTGGGGTGCTTGCAATCCTCCTACGCAGAATCAAAACCAAGCATTCTTCCCGTTTCTTAGGACCGTCGCTGGTCTCGGTTCTCGAAGCGTACCAACCAACATCTGAAATGACAACCGCCGTAATTAATCTGGTGCGATCACTCTCGGGCCGTGTCAGGCCGCCCCTACCTACACGCACTTCCAGTATTGATATAGCCAACCCTGATGAGCATGGCGATGGCTCTAAGAATGCCCCAGACCCAGAAGCCGAGCAGGAAGACCCGCGGGAGAGTAACTTAAACCAGAGACTTCTGCAATCTTTCACAACCTGTATTTTGCAGAGATATGTCAACGTACATGAAATGCAGTGGTCTCGCCGATTGCTTGAGGTGTACCACCCCGAGAAGCTTATACCTGGAAAAGTCACAGCAACACAAGCATTTCGAGAGGACGAGACTTTGCAGAAGCGGGACGCAGTGATAGGACAACTTGTGGTTTGTGTCCCCCTTCCTTGCCGATTTGGAAGCTTTTTCCAGCATTCTAACTTTTGAAGGCCTTGCTACGAGATCTCGGTATCGACGACTGTTCCACGGCTTTCGTCCGGGAGGTAGTGTGCCATCCAAGCGACGCCAATCCACTACCAGATCTTGAAACATTTGATTCAGTTGATGACATCCAACTGTCACAAGGCGGAACCGCATGTTTAATCGCGTATTGGATATTTTCGACAGACGCTTTTGGTTCAGATAACCCAGACCCCAAACTGAGCTTGTTCCCGGATCACCTTGACATGATACGGCTCTTCCTTGGTCCGGACGCCAAAACCGAAATCACCAATAACCCTGGCGTGGCAGACGCCTTAATAGCTATCGGGCTTGGGCTGCACCATAGAGGCTTGATAGCCGCAACGGAAGACACGAGCTACATGGTCTACCATCACTATCTAACATTAATAGCTGTATTCCACCCCGATATCCAAGTAAGAAATGCTGCAACGAGGTTTGCAGGAGCCCTGCTCCACTCTGATCCAGATGATGAAAGCCGACTAGACATACTACAAGACCTACTTGAGAATTGCCAGTTCGAGACTCTGAAAGCATGTGCTGTCCAATGGCTTCAGGAGGAGATTATTGCAGCCCAGAAGGGTAACGCTTCCAGCATATTTTCAAAGCCTGAAGTCATAGAGCGACTACAGTACGAAATCTTTCCAGACACGCGATCTATCAGCGCAGATATCGATGGTTTTGTCGAATATTGGAAAGACAACCAATCGTTCCTCCTTCAGGTTGCCAATTTCGCCTATTTCCTCTTCAATGCTCGTAAAGACCTGGTCCCGGCCGGCATGGATGCAGCGGTTGGTCAGCGCTTTGCCGAACCTCTGATCACCGCTGCAGCGAAACTTGGAAAGACCGAAGAATTAGATGAATATGCGCGAATGCAGCTTGATGTCCTAGTGGATCGACTCCAAAGTCTTAACATACGCTGAATCATCTGCTGTTCTGATTTCTTTTATGCATGAAGCCTTTTAACGACATCCAGGGTCCAGCATCGAAAATAATTACTTGACTGGAACTGTCGACTCTTAGTTTGAGCATGTCTTCAATGATATAAGGAATGGCTGTCCAAACGAACACAACGTAATGAAAGGGGGTTTTAGGACCCAAAAGAATGAGACTTTGATACTCGATGAATGTACCATTTTCTGCCGCGAGCACCATATTACCAGACATATACCTTTTGGACCCCTATCAGTAGCATCATCCAATTGACCTCTAATTTCAGAAGGACATGTAGCACATCTCGCTTACGTTCATGAGACAGGACAGTTATCACAGCAAAAAAGTATCGGGTGAATTGTATGTTACTAGGTCTGTATGTATAATTCCTACCGGAATGCAACGGGTCGATCCTTGCCCGACCCAATATGTCGTATTTTATACCTCGCGTTCCCAACTAGGTACCAAATACGTACTCAGTATAGCCACTAGCTCGGTCGACGTGCATAAGCCCGATGCCGGTCTGCTTGCCCAGTCGCCTAATAGAAGGTCCAGCCAGACGACCGACGGCATACCTATAATAGAACGGAAACATGACGGGACCAACAGTTCCGGTGCAAGTGCGTGTTGTCTAACGATACATGTTGCCCGAAAGCCGTCACAGATAATATTCCTCGGCCCAAAGTGGGATCCTGATGAGCCCTTAGCTGACCCAGCTCTCGGGACAATTTGCGGAGGACGAAATGAAGACCCTTGCTGCCTCCTTCGATACTCAAAATATGCCCAGCACGCTAGTATATACCGCGAGCTGCTTCCTGTCTTTCGATATTGGCCAAGCGCTCAAGGATAGTTCTGGCTTGGCATAAATATTACAATAATCAACATCTTCGGCGCACTAATTCTGATCCTCTCGGGGCTTAGCAAGAATGTGTCTATATTAAAGCATAAGGTCATCTTCGGAATTTTCAGCAGGGGATTTCTTTCAACACTAGAGAATACGGCGATGCAGAGGAGAGCTTTATTTGGATCGCGTTGAATGTGGATATCGCCCTGCGATCTCACGTGCAAAAACCACTCTAATCAGGCTAACTAGATGTCAATTTTGTGTAGCACGACAAGAGCAAGTTATACGAACAAATTAGCACGCGAAAACCGACATGGTTCAGTCACGACGTAGCAGACTCATTCAACATGAAGGTCGGAGTAGGGGTAATATAAGGTGGTCTGTGTTCGGGCTCTAGAAGCCTCTCCGTGAAAACACACCACAAGAAGCCATGCAGAATTTACGGCAGCTACTAGTGTTACGCTATTATTCGCTGCAGCATCATAGCACCAGTACATAACAACGGACTATTGAGAAAAATGACTGAGTAGCTCATTCATCTTTCCAGTCGGCCGTCCACCGGGCTGCCATCACGCCTTCCGGAGACTATCTCCTATCCGCTCGAAGGACCACTTGAAGGACCACTTGAAGGACCACTCGACGGGCTCCGTAGAGACATGGCATGTGGGCGAAGGTGTCCTTGCGCACGTAGATACACCTGACGGCCAGGGATACTGCCAACCTCAGTCTAGGAAAGAAACATTAAAAGCATCCCAAAGAACGAAGACTAGGGCGTACAATTGAGGAAATTCGGTTTGGTCTTATCAATATAGGCGTCACTCCGCGAATCTGAAATGGTTCAGAACATTGCTATATAGAGCAAGAATACACAACGCCGCGATTGACTCCAAGTGTAACCTATATACCCACGGTTCGGGTTGGAGACCTTCCAAGCACACCCATGCTCTTCCCATGACCGGCTATACTCCAACGCCAGTCTACTCTATTTCAAAGTAGATATTATCATTTCAAAAAAAAAAAGTTTTCCCACAAGAATATACCGCAGGGGCAGAATACCAAAGCCCATGAGACCTTCCAGATGTAAGGACACGTGAGTATCAATCAGTTCTAACTCTAACCCAGTTAAAATTCCAACCGCAGCATCTGTCCGTAAGTGCGCCAAGACGGAAGCAGCGAGAACACAGGCGTAAGTACGCCGAGAGAAGGCGGCGCACCCGCAGCAAACATGCCAGGTAACAAATCATGGAATCGCACAGCCTCGGCTAGGTTAAGGCGCGGGTGCGCCTTAGCGAGTTCCGCGCCGTCGTCCACACCCCATTTCAGGCGGACGCTCATCCCGCGAAACAGCGGCATTAGGAAGTGGTACCGCGTCAATACCGTGCCCACGATGTCCGTGACGATACAACCCGACACCGCGTGTTTCACCAGTCTGTGCAGGAGCGCCGTGCCTTGCTCTGGCACCAGGTATGGAAACAGTCCCTCGGCTACAACCAAGAGCGGACGGTCCTGCGGGATCTCATCTATCCAGCTCTCGTCCGTCACTGACGCGCCGATAAGCCGGTAGTCCCATTTTCTGTGGTCGCCGGCCGCCTGAGATGTTGCGTCTGGGATGAGGCGGCGCCGCAGGTTTACGACTTCGGGTCTATCGAGGTCGATCCACTGCACGTTGTCGCCGCACGACGGCTGCAGTCTCATGGCCCGGAGGTCCAACCCGCATGCTAGGTAGAGTACGGCGACGGGCTCTCGGGCATGTGTCCGAAGGAAGTTCTTGCACCACTCGTCAAGGTATTTGGCGCGCACCATGATGTAGTCATCATACCGGCGGTCACGGGGAAACAGCGTCGGGCTGAAACTGTCGGCGTCGACCCGGTCTAAGATTCTTTGGGCATGATTATCGCCCAATATGGGATTTGGAGAGGCGGCATCGCGGGCACGACTCCACAACGTTAAGATCATGGTCTCCTCCACCGGACTTAGTTTCACTCTGATAGGGTCCTGAACCGAGGCTTTGACTTCTTCGCTCGACGCCATCATATCTATTTATCAGCTGGTCTTTTAGGCTGGAATACGAAGGTTTATTCTAAATACGAAGAATTCGAATCCTCATCTCACGACTCTCGCTTATGAGACGAGTGGTGTATTATCCTGACTGTCGACAGGGTATTTTTATCGGATATCGCTCTTGGGTCTGGTCTTGGGCAGTACTGCTTAGATCCTGTTCTTGGGAATCCTGGTGACGATCTTTCTAGTCTGGGGTCATGGTGGTGTCTTGGTATTCGAGTTGCATTAAGCTGTCAACACCCTTGCAGTCGATGCAGCGGTGAGCTCCAAAAATGAAAGGGAAGCATTGCATCGAGACAGGCTACGCGCGCTGCATTCGGCAGATTCTGAGGGTAGTTGTTATAAATCCAAGCCGAGGATGCCGAGGAATGTCAGATAGATGGTTGTTAGTCTACCAGCGCAGTGTCTTGCCCAATGGCGTCAGCGGCAGGAAACCTGAATAGGCATCACGAGGGCCTGAAGAGGAGCGCAGGGCTGGTGCCCAGCCGCAACACTAGTATGATTTTTCTCACGAGGCGTTATACTCGCGGGGTAAGACACGCGGGATATCCCTTCTGGATAGAGCATTGTGCTCCGACGGCACAGCCCACGTGTAGGGCGGGCTCCGAGAAGAGCAGGCGACAGTAAGACTTAAATAGCTCACGGAGGTGAGATGCCACATCTATCTACGACTACGTATATGGGTGGCTTATCTAATGTTACCGGTGGAACCTGAGTGTACTCGTTCGTTCGCTGACCTGGGTTAGTTGACCGACAGTTGAACCCTGTTCACGCCAACTCACGATCCACCGCGCTACATACGACACCTCTTATACAATACCACGTCAATCTTGAAACTGAGGCCCTCGCAGATATGCTAGAGTTCGAATTGACTAGCATGAGCCACGAAGGTCACCTTGACAAGGGTCGCAAGGGCCTGTCTTTGCCAGCAGTCGAGATCAGAAGTAAACTATCAAAACTCGTTTCCACCAAGTTGTTTTATTCATAGCACGGGCAATTTGTTTACACATAGCGAAGACACTTCAGACCAAAAAGGGAGATGAGTTACGAACAATATCATACGCACCTAGTAAAAGATGTACCCTGTCGGGCAAATAGGGCTCGATTTACCCAGGCCAAGACTCATAGACATGGGACTGAACAGAGCCTAGGCATATCATAATGGGTGCGAGCCATTGTTGACAGCACCCATACCACAAAAGGTCTTGGCTGATAGGCAGCGAGGTATTAAAATCCAGGTTCTAATTTAACTTATGTTTAATCGAGACATGGACTTCTTCCAGTTTAGTCGATTGCGTGGCGGAAACGAGACTTTTAGTCAGGAAATGGGCAACTCTGCCAAGGAGAACACCAAGCCAGAATTTCTCCTCTGTTACGATCAGCCATAACAGACAATTGGTATCCCTCACTTCATTATTTCCAAATCCCAGCAAGTATCAATTTCATCATACTCCTTCCCATACTTGATTAACTAGTGTCGTCAAGAATTCTTGTATTCCAAGTAGCTTCATCATGTGCAAGAGGGTGATCACGACGGAAGGCTTAGTTCTTACATCGCGGGTGATGAATCCTCCTATTAGACCCCAGAACCCTTGAATCGTCCATAAGCGCCGTTAGGTCCCCCCCTGCCACTGGAGCTGTCGTCGTCATTACACCTCCTAACAAGATTGAGAATTAACAAATGGGCCAAGCCCGTGACTATGCCGGCTCCAATGCCGAGCGCATTCCGAGCGCAAGCCAAGCCCCAGTCACGGCGGTTAGTGTAGATACGACCTCCTCTGTTGTATCGGACGCCGGCTTGTTCTCCCCACCGTGGAGGAACCCCTGAGCCGCAGTAGGAAGGTTGAATTCCACCATGGATTTCCCTTTATGTTCTTGTCCGTCGACGTGGGAAGTTCAAGCCCGTCGGAAAAGTGTAGAGGCGAGGGGTTGGAAATGCGGCTCATGCTGGGATGAGCAGGTCGAAGACCACGTCCTGCCGGCCCCCCTGTCTTCCGTGCCATTAACTAGGTCTCGAATGCCCATCATCGGCTGTCACATTGTATGAAGAACATCAGATTTGGCGCAAGAAGCGAGCGGAAGAATATTCTCCCCCGTCAGCTGGTAAGATACCGAGCACCAAACAGTATCTGGACTGTGGAGGAAGAACCTATGATGTCCCTCCCTTCCTCCCTCCTCGACTCACCAATTTCCAGCTGAACAACTTGTGAACAAACCCGGCCGATTTCCTCCGTCCCTGAGCATCCGAAGTTTCCTATGATAGGAAATCCGTGCAGCTCCTGTGCCATAATATTACTCAAGCCCGCCATCTACTTCATGTTTATGGCAGACATCTACGTCGTGTTCGCCATAAATCCCACGCCTTGAGATATGCGCTCGGCACCCCGAGACGGCGCTGGCTTATGGACGTCAGATTCTCAGCAAAGCGCCTCATGGATCCTGGCATTCTCCAGTGCTACGAAAGCTTATGCCTCGTTCCGAATCTCTCGCTCTGTGCGACATTAGACGAGTCGGCCAAAAGCTAGCCTCGTAAAGTATGGCGGCTGTAGACGCGGCCAGGTTGCCTAGCGCTCAAGACCCCGAAGCCACTTATAGAGTAAATCCTCCCAGTATTATGTTGTGGGGACTCGTAAAGCAAGTATAGGAGCAACGTACATGTGCTTGACGTCGCACGGGGAGCCTAAACCTCTTCGTATTCTGGTCTTCGACCATATCCTTTGTTCTAGAGGCGATATCGCGGCATGAGCTGTACCCGGCAGACACTCATACGCAACTACCATTGGCTATCAGGTCTTAGGTACTTGTTAGTTTTCCCATGCGGCGTGCTCTTTCACATGTTCAGATAGTTTTCCTCTACGGGCATCTATCTTACACCGGTGGACGACAGATCGCATGAATTTTTTTCATGTTGGTAAGCGTTACTGCGGCCAGGCTGAGTGACGTTGTTGGAACTTTCAGTTATAGGAGGTCAGAGGGTCTATCACCTGCTCCACTCGTCCCAACAGCTAGGACTAGTCCCTTTACAATAGCTATTGGTCCAAACAGTAAGGTCACGTGCAACTGTGTGATGCAGCTTGTGCCCTTTTCGTAAAACCAGTATCAGGATGTCCCTCTAATAGGTTGTTCGATAAGATCTGGACGTCCTGCTGGAGTATGCGGTGAGTGGGTTACTATTCTTGACAGCGCCATGTGGTTATTCGCTTCAGGGTCATTGCTGGTCCCCTCACCATGAAATCGAAAGACATTGTAGAATTATGAGACTTCGGTGACTTATAAACGGAACTATGAGGGGTGATATCTCGTCGATAATAATATCATAAAACTCCCATCTCTATAGTAATCTCTATCATAATTTTCATCATAACCGTACGACCGACTGAGCATCCCCGTTCACATCGCCATCGCCACCGTCCATCTCGCTCTTCAACCAGCAGTAGTTCAGAAGCGTGCCCTGCGGCCCGACGTTGAACCATATCGCGCCCTTGCAGTGGGTGTTCTTCGCGCACATGGCTATGCAGTCCTGCATCGTGTTCGCTTTATAGTTCATTATGTCTTTGCCTTGGTGTGCTACGCTGCACTCGAGTCGGAACTTGTCCCCTGTGGCAGGATCTTTGTATGTGCTCCCGTCGTCCCCTATGCAGATCCTTGATGATGGGGAATCTGTAGATGCGTCTGTAGGGGAGGAATCCGCAGGTGTGTCCGCAGGCGAATCCGCAGGTAAGATTGCGGGTGAGGGAGGCGGTGGTGACGCTGGCGCCGTGTTCTTTGGTGATGATGGGGCATTGCTAGCCGTGCTTGTCGTCGTGGGCTGCGAAGGAATCGTGTCAGTAGGCGACGGAGGCGGCTGGGTGACAAACACAGTAGCAACAACGGCAGCAGTCTCGGACTCCGCGCTCCCCCGTCCCCCCGTCGCAGTTTTAGCCGTGGGTTTAGGTGTTTGGCGAGACGACGACGACGACGGTGTCTGGGTCTTCAGTAGGGTTATGAAGGTAGAGGAGCGGCTCGTCACTTCGAGTGACACGGTCTCGGTGACTACCATGGAAGGTTTCGAAGGGGAGCTGCTGCTTACTTTTCCGTCGACAGATGTCGAGTGTGAAGTCGAACTGCAACAGAGGGAAATGTGGTTAGTGCTAGTTCATCATATAACTTCTTTCGGTGGCTTACTGAGTCTTCTTTTGCTGTGTTACACCCACAGCAATTCCGATAATAATTCCAACAATGAGAAGAACCGTCAATATGATGAGAATCTGAAACGTCCTCCTCCGTAATCCCCATATTCTAGTATCTGACTCAGACGAAGTAGTACTAGCAGCACTACTAGCAGCCCTACTAGCGGTGACAGTCGTAGTGGCAGCGGCGGCGGCAGCATCATCGTCATTATCATTATTGTTTTCTGGGGCTGTTTTTATGTCGAAATTCCAGATCGTCGGCTCCGGCTTCAAAAACTTCTCCTCGGGACTGACTACTCGTGGTCCAGTAACAACTATCAATCCCGGTTGCGAATGACGTGAGGCAGGTGACGCCACCTCGAGGCCTTCCTCCGGTAGACGAAGCTCCAGTGTAGAGGATTGCGATGCCGCATCGTAGATGACGCTCCTGCGAAGACTCGCGTCCCAGAACCCCAGGCTCTTTCGAAACCGCCTGAGCCTCTCCCGGCTCGGTAAATACTGTGGATAGCCCTGCTCTTCAGTCCCACGAGTCGAATTATTAACGTGGCTCTCCTCAGTGCAATCCCAGCAGACTGGTCCTCCCGTTTCATATGTATGTGGACACGAAGCGCTCGACGTCCAATATGTGTCCCTGGAGTCGACTTCCATTATATGACCTCGTCTTTTTTGCCCGCTAAAAGATCGAGGGTTTATTATGAGGTAGCGATCGTATTGTAGTGAATGTGAGTAAGGAGCGATTAAGTAGGGAATTAAATGCGTCGTGACATATAAGATGTAGAGAGCGTAAACCAAGAGGTGGTGATCTTTCTGATTAGTATTATCCCGCCAAAATGAGTGTGGCCTGTATCATATTCCCCAAGAATTCAACAACCTGCAGATTAGAGTGAGTATAGAAGAGAGAAAGACACGTAAGGTTCTATGAGGAGCCACCACTCAACGGGGACTCGACGTCCTCCTTGCTTCTGTTAGGTCATTAGACATGTAAAAGGGGGTGAGAACCGAAGACAAAGACGGTCCTCGCTTAACGTTCGCCTTTCTTCAAAGAAAAGAACCATGCGAATAATGACGAAGAACAAGGGATTCGATTAATCTCCATCACCTTAACATTAAGATCACCGTCACCTGAGCCAGAAAATCTACGGAGTAGCCGTCATTGTGTGAGTAGTGTTTTAATCATGTCAATAAGTCCCAAGAGAGAGTTACGTCTCGATTAGTAACACAATACCTGTTCAACTTCCCTGCCTGTCTGCGAGCAGCTGGTGTACCGCTCGCCTGTTTGTTGCCTTGCCTGCTAGTCACGTTAGCCTTCATACTCTGATCTCCTTCATGAAATACTCTAGACACATAATTAAGGCCTCGCTTACAAGTTACAGCTAAAACAAGATCATGTGCACGCCTGCAGACAGTCACTAATATGACGATTCGGCTCGGTCTCGCTTATTTGGCAAATTGTTCTTTAGTGTACCACTCACTTGGGATCCTCATAGCGTATCAATAAGGTCTTCTCCTTGTTGCGTCTCACCTGAAAGACGACTTCAGGCCAACGTATCACGCCAGTGAGACCCGGGAATAATAAGAGGTGACAAAGCACCCGAAGACCAGAGGGGAACAATAAGAAGACTGAAACCATATTGATTATTCCACTATCTTGCTGGCACGATCGAGATCTCGGCTGTGTATCTGATCCGTTCTTTGCCTCTCGAGCAACAGACCAATTTAGTCTCCTCGTTTCAAGCCTTAGTGCAAGAATCAGTTAACCGCGTCTGCCGCACCACACCAACCCTGTTTGATAAAGATTATCCCGTACTTTCTAGATCAAGAGAATATCATTCATCAATTCGCTCGTTCACCTTTTTCTCGAACCACGTGTTCCTGACAGAAGGCGAAGTTACCACAATAGGCACTCCGGATTATCCTCACCGTTCCTCACCAATGCAATCATTGATGTCTCAGGAGCAAGGTAACCCACACAACATCTCACTCTTGTTACCTACGTGTTCTTCTAGACAACCCTCACAAAAACTCACTAGGCTATTCGATTTGACACAGATGAAATGCCGGGTAGCGCCGGGTTATCGTCGCTAAAATAGAAAGCTTTACCGACGAAGCTGTTCTATTTTCGATACGCTGTAAATTCAAGTGCCCTAGCAATGGAATTTAATTCTTCCCGACCTAGTTGAGTGGCCAGCCATACGCCTTTGTTGCGCATATATCGCGTACGCAGACTTCTGAGACCTCCTTTCAGTGGCCTTATTAAGTATTTGGTGTTGCGAGCCTTTAGTGCTTCGATACAGTAGAAACACTTTCACGATATATAAGTCATAACATCCTTAACCTTATAAATCAAGGTTATAGTTTATTAATGTCAATAAATCTAACTAATGATAAAGCTACAGACATTCTTTTAACCAATGGGAGAGCCAGAGTTTATAAAATTTGAAAATTTTGAACGTCTCCAGCTACGCTTTCCAACAATACTGTAACTAAGCAAGCAACTGGCCTGAGCTCAACCCCGTTTCAACACAGAAAAAGAGCAAGAGCAAGAAAGAAAGAAACCCCCGCTCATCCCTCCCCGAAAAGGGACAAAAAGAAGTATCCTCCACCTTCTCATGCCCATCTCCATCTAGCTCCCAAATACCCAGGGACTGACACAATTAACTGCCTAACTTATACTACGGCCATACCGATGTCCCAGTCTACCAAAATAATATGCATGGCACTTTTCGGATAATCTGTCAACCTAACTACATACATCATAATACAACTCGTGGGTGTGATAATAATTCAATTTAGTTAAGGTCGTCATCATCAATCGCGAAGGATTAGAGAAATTGTACGATCGAGATCAATTACTTAAGCCTATCGAGTTAGTCGAATGGCAGAGTCAGGTCTTTGTAACCTGCCAAGGGCTGAACCTGACTCTAAAGTTAGGCCTCTATTGTCACGACATGTCACATAAGCATAGTAGACATTAAGTTGAGTGGGTAACTTCTGGTATTGTTTGAGTGACGGAGAATATCTAATACCTAGAGAGCGAGTTAAAAGCTAGATCCGTCCACCAGGTTAACGTCATGAGTGTCTACTGCCGATTGCCAAACTTTCTGATCCAACAAGTGGAGAGTCCATGCACGCCGATGAACCCTTCCTGCATTAACATCCCAATGCACTCCCAAATAAAATAAAAAGAATAACCCGCTATCAAGAACAAGAGAAGGCAGAATAAAATGAAAATAACCGTAGACACTCAAGACGAATAACCCGTGGAGAATGAAGGATGAGCTCAACCACAAGAGGCGCATCGGCAGAACCCTCAATGGGTTTCTTGCAAATGGCCAACCCACTCAACATCACCGAAATCATGGCGTTTCTCGCGCCAGTTCCAATCTCGGCCCTTATTCCATGGACAACCGCGCGACACCAAATGGTCCCGGCCCCATTTATGGTTGAATTGCCCCCAGTTGTCCCATGTCCCCATTGCAGCCCCATAATTGTTAAAATTATGACCATAATGTCGTCGGGACTTGGGACTAAAGTCAGTCAATTTGGGCTCCGAGGCTGGAGCGACGGCCCGGCGTCGTTCTCCTAGAGCGGTCCATTTATCCATAGCGCTGCGTTTCGATGGCGGTGAATAGCGAGGAGGTGACTGTACAGGTTTCTTGATAACGGGCTCATGGAAGAAAAATCCGTCAGCAACCAAGTCACCATCGATATCGTTTGAGATCGTGTCAATGATAGGTGACTCTTCGGCTCTATCCTCAGAGGCAGGACCATGGTCAGATGCCGAATCACGCTGAGTGATGGCAGCATTGTCGTTGCTTTCATGGCTCCAAGTTCGACTATTGAGCTCCTTGAGATCCGAAAGCTGTCGAGTACGCTCCTCTTCTTCCTCTTCTTCGATATCCTCGTCCCACATGTCACTCCAACTCTTCGATACGGGTTCGTTCTTGCGACCAAATACCGTAGACATGGCACTCAAGGTTGGCTTCGGTCGAGACATATTGATGGGCAGAGATCCAGCCACGGGTCCTTCTTGGGCCCTAGCTCGGCTAGATACTTCCATGGAACCAGAGATACCGAGAGAATTAACCGATGCGGCGAGGTTGGAAGTGAGAACAGATGAGATAGATGGCGTCACAATAGAGCTGGCGCACCAATCCCTCCTGCCTTCTGATTTCGGGAACAGATCCTCGGTGTAGCTCTCGGTGTCAAGGATGATACTCAGCGTTCGCTCCGGCTGAGCAGGTGTAGCATGGAGAGCTTTAGCCCATGGGAATGCACCCTGGTCAACCTGGGGGCTTTGGATGGAAGGAGTCCGAAGGGGTTCCCGATTGGCAGTGGCAAGGGTGGTGCGTTCAGGGGCGCAGAAGTCATCGAAGCCCTCGTCAAGAGTGGTGAAACTGACGACTCGAAGCAGTGCGTCCCTAGCTCCCTCGAGAGACCGCTTGCGAGGATCCAAGTTCATGCACTGGACAATCACCTCGTAAGTGTCTTGAGACATTGACGGGAAAACATCGAAAAGTGATTGCTTGTCGCGAGAGAAGTCCAGGAAAAGGGGATCAGCTTCGGTCGGAGTAGTGAAGGGATTGCGAGAAAAGAGGATATTCAGCAAACAGATACCGATGGCCCAAATATCAGCCTGAGCGGGTGAATACCCGTTTCCAGCCGAGTCGTATTGTTCGGGTGACATGTATCGGTCACTGCCTACTGTCATCTCGTAACTCCACTTGGATGTACTGGCCAAGCCAAAGTCACCCAGCTTCATGGTTCCCGATTCAGTGAGGAAGATGTTCTCTGGCTTGATGTCTCGATGATAAATGCCCTTCGAATGCATGTAAGAAACAGCATCCACAAGCTCTAACATGAACTGGCGAACGTGCTCAGTCTCCAAGGGGCCGTACCCGGTTCGAATGGCCTCGTATAGATCCCCACGAGAACAGTATTCGAGAACAAGGTAGAAGTGAGCATCTGTCTCAAAAGAGTGAATCATGTTGACAATGTTTGGATGCTTCCCGAGACGAAGGTGACAAAGCTCCTCTTCTGACCTCTCGTCCATGGCAAACTCGAGTCCAGCCTCGTTCGCCGCAGCTCGCTTGGTCATGCATTTGATGGCAACGAGATCATTCGTTTGCAAGTCTCTTGCCAGGAAGACCATTCCAAACGAACCGTGGTTGAGTGGGGAGATAGTCTGAAACCTCCCATCGAGTAGAACGCCATCGTGAAAGTTGTTTCGCAAGCATTCCATGACGCCGTCTCAATGGGAGACCAGTAATCGAGTGAAGCAAAGGGGAGGGGAACTTTTTGTCAAAGCCACCTATGATTGCGCAACGTACAGCCTGTTTATTCCCAACCGTCTATTTTGTTGAGCGTCTGAAGGTCTGATGGAAATCAAAATTACTTTTCAGTCTTTGTGTACAAGTTTTTGTGAAGTTTAGCGAATCGTAAAAAGTCGATAGAAGAGTATGAGCGACCAGGCAAAGAGAAGGTGATAATCGTGTCACTGAGTGACTAAATAGATGCAATATACAGGGTTTCGAGAGTCGGAAAAGAAAACATAACACTCCAGGTCGTTAAATGGTCAGAGGCTCATCGAGGGGTATTCGGTATGTGGACAAGAAGGAAATAATCGTCAATAGTACTGAGGGACTACGGGTCCTGAGAGAAATGAAAATGAAAGTCGTTATGAGGACATGAGTATGATTTATGAAAGCTGTAAAGAGTGTCGGAAGCGGTGAGAAGTAACTTGGCTTGAACGCACGTTGCCAAGTTGTCCGGTCGTGATAAGAGGCAGGCTTGTGTTATCCGAGTATAAGTCAACACAGTTGCTAGGCACTGGGGCCTTGATGGCGGAGCTCCTGCAGTATCAACGCACCGAAACGAACTCGATCACAGAACCATCCGATGAGACAATTACACGACGGGGTGTGCTGTTCTGTTTATATGTGGTCGAGCTGAGCCGAGGCGGCTCTTCGAGGGATGAGTAGTGAGAGGGTCTAAGGGCGGTATTCGGGCTTGTTCAGGCAGGGTCAAGTCGAAGATAGTCCAAAGGGGTAACTTAGGAGCTTGACTATGGTAGTTATGATTCGACAGGGTGACAGGTAGCAGAGTAGAGAGATGACTCCTCAGATGCTTGTTCTACCAGAGATTGCGGTGATCGGTATTGTTGCAAGGTAGACCTGGCTTAGAAGCGGATCCGAATTGGCGATGGAGTCGGGGCGGGTGTGACGTGGTGAGCACGCTATCCGATCGGAGTGGATGTCTCCAGCAATTGGAATGGCGGCAGCTGTGCTACAAATATACAGGCGAGGTATTGGATGATTATGGTGAGCTATTTCGACAAAGAGGCAACTGCAGTGGACAGGTTGCTAAGGTCGTCAAGGTCGGGTGATGCAGGAGCGGAGCTGCTGAAAGGGGACCTTAAGCTGGCTCAAAGGAAAGAGAGGCTCGTTGTGGGCGGTAGGGAGGTATTAGGTCCAGACACGGGTTGGTTGGCTGTCTTGTCTGTCTGGCGAGCTGGCTAGCTGGTGAGTCAGGGTTGAGTCTCTCGGTCCGGAGCAGATGATTGATTGTCTAATTGTCGAACCCGAAGCACGGCTGAGCTGGTGGTATGGCGACGAAGGAGAGAGAAAGAGAGCAGAGAGTGACGATACGAAGGATAAAGGGAGATGACAATGGCAGGTAAAAGAGGAAACAGGTCGGCTGGCTAAGGATTCGATAAAGAGAAGAGCGGTAGGAAAAGGATGGGATGGATGGGTGGATGAGTGAAGAGATACAGAAACGGGAGCCGGAGACAGGACGAATGAGTGTACGAAGGCGCTCGAACGAACCAGACGAAGACGACTAACCCAATGAGCTAAGTGCCTAGTCTAGGGGAGCAGCCAGTCTTTGCCCATGGGAGGTGGGTTGGTCATCGACTGGATTGGGCGGGACAAGACTGTGAAAACAATGCAGTCAAGCCAGAAGGGGCATAGCATGAAGAGTGTCTGAATAACAACACTACCCAAGACAGATACCTACCTACAGTAGTACGCTACAGCACGCTACAGGAGACAAAAAACAGCAGAAAATACTGGCAGATCGCTAAATTACAGACAAGGAGAGGCGGCCGGGTGGATAAGCGAGTGACCTGCTTTGGCGCTGGAGTCCGGAGGGTAACTGGAAGTCACTGACAAAGATCGACAGGGTTAGTCACGATAAATAGCGTAAAGCAGTAGGGTCGTAAGGTGGTCACGACCCAGCAGGTATTAAGTGTAGTCTACTGTAAGAGGTAGACACCCGGATATGCAGCTGTACAGATTACTATGTACATGGTGTAATTCAGGTACAGTAAAGGACAGCCGGAGGTAGCGAGAACAAGCGTCTTGGCACGACGCTACAAAAGCAGCTGCGACTCTGGCCAGAACTTTGGAATGATCACGTTGCTAGAAGAGGCGAACCTACTCAGAACTACCGGCACGCCATACGTATGTACTGACGATATGGGTAGAATCAAGGAAGGTCATATGGTACACTAACCATAGTTGGTAGTAGGTAATAGAAAGGAGAGCTAGACTAGGCTAGCCAGGGGGATATGCTTTGTCGCTGCCTTGGTTGACTTGACCTGGAGTGTCGAGTTGAAGGAACGACAGTGCATCTCACTGTGGCATGACAACACTCCGAGGGCACCATTATCGTGATGATGCCACGCGAGCAGATAGCGAGACACTCAAGCAAGACGGCGCGACTAACAGGATGGAGTGTGAAAAGCGGGCAACTGCTGATGTGTCAACAAGTACAGCACTATGCTGCTGCCTCCATATGCCGTCAAGCCGCCGAAACTGGGCTGTGCTGGTGCGTCACAGTGCTGTGACTGCCGCGCAAAGACTGGGCCGCTCACCCAGAGACAGACTCCATGCCTGCTTGAGTACAATCTTCAGCGGGTCCGTGGTCGACCCGCCTGGAAGTCTGTGGAAAGGGCAAGCTGCAGATTACGAATAGTGGAATGGTGTGGTGTTGGGGACCATACGGGGACCGGTTGGAATTGGGAATTGGCATAGGGACCACGCGGACAAGGTGTCACTGGCGAAGACGCCTCTCTTGCACAGTAGGCAGGGCCGGAATGGAGCTAGATCATGCACCGTGTACGTTAGTGTGCTGCTTGCAGGGGGTCGTGGTGTGAAGATCGCCACACCGCCATATACCCCGAATGCAGGTAGCTGACCAGGCAGGAAGCGGTATGGGAGAGACCACAACGTCAGGTAGCTTCCCTCGGCTGGCTGGGTCAATTCCAAACAGGTCCCCATACGCCATCGAGGTACACTATTCAGGCAACGCTAGCCAGCGATTTTGGCAGGTCAGCAGCACAACTCGTGCCCCAGGCACAGAAACGACGACACTTGGACACGTTGCCGGCGGACCCCAGTTCTCGCTGACCCAACAGCCCAATCACGGCCCCGTTGCGTGTCCCAGACCCTTCCAGCGTCTTCGGTTTCACTTGAACTTCGTGAACGAGGTCATTGGCTCACCCATGCCGCCAGAGCCACCAAAGGAATGCGACTCCTTTTCACCTGCAGCTCTGGTGTTGCTTAATCCGTCCAGTACCCTGTTTTAATCGGTCTTGACCGCTTTCCTAGAGTATTATTATTGTCCGAACTGGCAAAGTCTAGTATTTTGTTAATCCCTGGATGCGAATAATATGTAAGTAGGGTCTTCATGTTATGCTTCCCTAGCCTGGTCGGTATTCAGCAGCAACACTAGAGGTTTACTACGAAATAATACACAAGTACTTACAGTAGTAGGTATGCTTGTCTATACGGACCTTTAAAGGCCTTTCAGATCGTGATGCCAAGTACAGGATTCCATACACACCTAATGAAACGATTCTTGTTATCAGTCATGACAGACATGCCCAGATGGGGCCACGGTGTGTCGAGGTGTCCACTATGAACACTATCGAACTTTAAGGTTTCGATACTCATCACACCTCAGGTCATTTTAAGTCATTTGGAGGGTGCCATCAGACAACGAGCGTCCAGGCCAGCCTGAAGCGATGGAATGCCCACCCTACGCAGTCCTACGATTGCGCGCGTGGCCCAAGGTCAGTTGGTCCGTGTGTCTCTGCGTATATCTGTTTTTGGCTGTGGCAGTGTTGAGATTGGTTGCTGGAGGTGCTATGATGCAAGCTGTCATCATCGTCTCTGTAAACATCTATACTCACCCATCTGCCGTCGAATCCCACGCAATTTCAATTGGCAATAAAACATGCAGTAGGGCATTTTAGTTAGGCATTGTTTCATGCAAAATGGAGATTATGGGGTGGAGGGATAGTAATGGCGAATGATTGTTATGTTGCAACATGATGCAATCGTGGTTGATCGTTTCACCCGTTTTGGCAGGACTGGAAGCTCACATTCCACGAAAGCGTAGCGGCCCGCCGTGTGACGATTCCCTCGACTACCCCATATTTGCATTCCAATCGTGCAACGTGTCAGCCGTGTTATCGTGGCAGGTACCCGTACGCCCTCGTTGTATGGCCAGTGTACCTGGCTACAAACACCCTCTGAGTCGAGCTGTCTTAGCTCTCCTATTCTTCGACTTTGACTTTGACAAATGGCATGCGGGACGGCATTCGTCTAGACACCACGGGTTTACAATTTTATCACTTTACTGTATAGGTATAACTCCTCAGTCTGGTCTCAGCCATCCCGTTCGGATTGTGTCCGTGATCGTCGGTTTCTACTCAGTAAAGTTGAGACATAATTCAGCGAAATTGCTCACTTTCGCAATATGTTTGGCGGGTTTGAAACAAATACTACCGCTGACTAGCAACGGTCGGAGGGAGTACCGTTCGGTAAGGTCCGCTGTAGGTTATAAGCGCTGTGTAATAATAGATCAGCAAATGTTGGGGCAGAGTTGGGGGTTACGCAGTAGTCTACTGAGTACTGGCCTACAGTGACACTACATTACACCGGTGCGATCAAGGGGCTGGTGATTGGCGTCGCAGTCTTTTGCAAAACAATAACAATAAGTTGATGCTGGCGAATCAGAGCCCAGCCATCCTGCTACACTAGGGCGTCGTCGTCGTTTGCCGTGTTATGCGACCCCATGCTCTGGTTTTGAGTATGCGCTTTCAATGGCTCGCGATCGCCAGATTGATCAACGGGCTAGATGTGCTGCAAGGGTGCGACGGACAGGCTCTCAGGAGGCACTGCTTTTGCTTCATTCTTGTTCCGACGATACTGTCGTACCGCTAACACAATCTCAACGCGTACTATCACTGTCACAGCTGTGCGCGATCGATCATGCACATAGCCGCTGGAATTGCACGAATATCGTGTGCCGTTGCAGTCCCATAAACGCCAAAAACAAGCCGCCTGGCTGAGCGAAGCTTGGGGCCAACCCTGCGGTACGATACCGAGTACGCAGTAGTGAAACAACTGCTACATCCTGTTCCATAGGTCGCGGGGTATATTGGTTGGGAGGATGGATGGGCATACCGCAGAGGCATCAACAACACATTTTCAGTACATATTTAGTCGTTAAAATGAGACCACTCGTCATGCTTGGCTGGTTTGTCTGCTGCAGGCCTGCCTACTTACCTACCTCGCCTACCTACTACACACGTACTAGTAGACATACTCAGTATATGCAGACGGAAATTAAGGTATGTTTGTCCTTTTTAATCCATCGTCATTGTTTTAGTAGGTATTGAAAGGTGATCGGTCCACTAGAGATGCGATCCTCTACTCTCTCACTCATCTTCATTTACTCGTAGCAATGCCTCCTTACTCAGTACTACGTAGGGAGCATACCTTCCACACATACCAGTAGTTAGGTATAGTATCATGCACCCGGTAGCCTATCATCTATGTCTAGTAGTATGACAATCGACAATCGACAATATCGACAATGCTAAGGTCAGACTGAGGTCCTATACTACGTTAGTTATATAACATCAACGGATAGCGCTACGTTATCATTCAGGTTTAGCGGTCTTGGCTAGAAGCAAGGACTGAGTAAGACCATGCTGTCAACGGCAAATACCCTATTGCATGGCATTGTGGAGTGAAGCCACACCCAGCTTGAGATTAGTCTTGGCTACACAAAATGCACGGGATGCAGTAGTGTGTGCGGTAGTAGCTGGGTGAACGGGTTGTGGATTGCATGTGTATTGATTGTAGGGTGGTCTTCAAGGTGGTCCTCCTGGTTGTTGCCGTGGTTGTTCGATACTGGATGTTGAATGTTTGGATGACATTTGTCGTCAGTTTTGGGGGCTTATTTTCCCTTCGACTAGCCACAACACTTGGCCCTCCAACGTCTTTCGCCCAGTTGGTGTTAGTTCCAGTTGCGCTTGTTTTTGATGTCGTAATGTACGCTTCTGGACATATTGGATGTCATCGCAACTGCACTTTTCCACTTGCGAAATCACCTGCTGCAAAATCAATACAAACAACCCGACCTAAAATACAATAACCCGTGTAGCTGTGCTACTGTACCCATCTTGGATGCAGCCTAGTGCATGCGACCGCGCCCAAAGCTCACTTAAATATATTCCCCGACGGACTGCCCACGGCCTCTAGGTGCATACGCTATTACACCACCTAACCCTCAGAGCGCTACTCAGTACAAGATTTAAAGTACACCCCGGAGATCGTGCATTGATCGTGTGGGCCTCCCTTGGGGTTCTCCCTTCTGTCTTGCATCTTGACCGCCTTCTCACCAACCTTACGACACGCTTCCTCTGCACATCCGATCCGCCTAAAGGGGTCGACTTAACTGAGTACTCGTCTAATCCGGCCATCATCTCCGGCTACCTGCGAAGGATCGGGGTCTCAGGAGAGGGAATTCAGGGAACTTTTTTTTTCCTCGTCCGAGAACGAGTTTGCTGCCCCTCACCGCTTCGTCTGCCAAAAAAAATCCCCAAGTCGTATACCGGGACTTCGTGTGAAAATTTTAAACGGTCAAAGAACGAACTGCCGAGAATTTTTTACAAAAGTTCTACGATTCAAGCTGGTTGTTGCTACCATGACTGCATCAGCTAGTCCAGCTGTTAAGGCCATCTTGCTGGACATTGGTAAGGAATCGTGCTCTCTCCTCCCATAGTCTTATCATTACCTGTACTGGGTTCTTTATCGTAGAGGTGACTTGCATTAGCCCGACGCCTTAGCTAATGGGATCGCGAATAGAGGGCACTGTTTGTCCAATCTCCTTTGTCAAAGATGTCTTGGTAAGACCCAGCCTTCTCGCATCTACTACGTAGTGACTGTGTCGCGTCATGTCTGCGTCTGTCCAGTCCTTTAGACAGGAAACCGTTGTCCATTTTACTCCCTTTGCTGGCATCCGCGCTACGCAGAGTAGTACGCGACGATCAACTACTTGCTGCTGCGTGGTGGTCTTGTGACCATCTCATCCTCCGTGGCTTCGGGCTTCGGGCATTGGCTTCTCGGGACAAACACACCCTTACAGCTTGCGCCATGCCGATCTGCAAACATGTCTTATCATTCGCTATTCATCGACGGTCTCCCGGCCGATGCTGTCGCAAGATGCTACCGCCATAGTGCTGAAGGGCTAATACATCGTCTCAGTTTCCCTATGCCCTGAGAGTTCTCCCAGAAACCCTTGAGACCCAGTGGGACGATCCAAAATTCGCCAAGTACAAGGATGCTTTTCCTCCGGAACACAGAACATCCAAAGATGAATTGGCTGCCCATGTCCGGGATCTCATGGACAAAGACGTGAAGATCGCATACTTGAAAAGCCTTCAGGGATACTTATGGCAAGAGGGATACGCAGCGGGCGATTTGAAAGCGCCCCTATTCCCCGACGTTGCCGATAAGCTTCGTACATGGCATGAAAACTGTCTCAAGATTATGATCTACTCTTCTGGGTCTGTACCGGCACAGAAACTTCTATTTAAGCACACAAATGCTGAGCCCTCGGACTTGACGCCGCTGATTTCTGACTGGTTTGATACCGTTAACGCTGGGCCGAAGACAGAACAAAAGAGCTACCAGACGATCGCGGGATCTCATCCGGAAGTTCCGGTTGGGGATTGGCTTTTCCTCAGTGACAACGCAAAGGAAGTCGATGCAGCGATTGCCGCGGGGATGCGGAGTATGGTGGTACAGCGTCCTGGCAACCCAGAGCTGCCCCCCGATGTGATGGAAAGACTTCCAGTTATAGAAACGTTCGGGCAGATTTGAATTGACATGGCAGAGGAGTGGGCATTTCTTTTCAACCGACTTCCGAGGACGAGAAAAAGTATGGCCCGAATCAAAGAGACCTTGGTAGATCACTGACGCTATACTGAGGAGGTATTTGAAGAGTCCGTGATGATGTTCGAAGCATCTCTGAGCAACTCATATTGAACTCATTCATTTGAAGATGCCAAACTCACATATATCAGAAGAATTCTCGAGCTAGACAAATAGACTAGATGTTACAAAGAACCAACATAGCGCACCTAAGGTATTCTACCCGCCTTTGGCTCGCATGCTTCTCACGTGACCCAATGTTTCCAATTCATCCTACGGAATCAGCAACAAGTCGCAGAGATAAATCACCGCCCCGGAAGCTTAATTAAGCTAGGACATGCAAATCTAAGCCCCTCGTTGCGAATACCCCCGGCTACGCGCCATGGTCTAGCTGAGGCGCTTCTCGTGGCAGCAAGGTAGGAAGCGAGTCGTTTGAGTCGCCACTATGCAGGGGGTTGCAGCCGGCGCTGCAGGAGGCGGTAATTTCGCTCTCCATTGGCAAAAATAAGGCTTCAAGCATACCTAAGATACCCGGGAGGCATCCTGAAGGTGATAGGGGATGCTAATGGAGGTTCCAAGGCTGTCTATGTATCTATCTATCTACTGCAAATAAAAGTGTACCCCAGGACATATACTGCAGTAGGTTACAAGACTGTTACCAGGGGACGCGCCGAAACATATTCGCGCCGCCATGCGAGATTACTCTTCGTTTTATATGTCGGGTAATTTACTTGATGGAGGCTTCATCTTAGGCTTCGCTGTGCGAGGAGTTCCGGCTCTCTTCCTGAATACCGTCAAGGTCTAGTCGATTCATAAATTTACCATGGACTTTTCCAAAATAATGAAAATTCCATTTACTACTAAACATCAACAAGGGTGTGGTAAAAGGCGATGTTGATGCAGCAGGTGAAGGCTGTCTTCAACCGTGAGGAGACTTTTGAAAGTCGGCAATCTATCTCTATCTGCCTAATGACGCAGGTAACTAGCATACCGTATTCAAAGTATGGACGAATTACGTCGCTAATATAATCGATCTCACATCAGCTTTGCCAAATTTAATCTCTAGATACATATGTATCATTGCTGGAACATTAAACAGAGTCAAGACAAATACTAATACAACCATCAGTGTGATTACCGGCATCCAACTAACATTCAGGCCGTTTATGGACGATGGTCCTTCGCTCTCATGCGTTCCAACCGCTTAAGTAACAATTATTGAGTCTTTAACCAACACTTAATGAAAACGAGATGAATGTCTGTAGCACGGTGTGTTACGCATGGCGCCAAAAGGAACACTGCATGGGTATGTCTAAGTAGTATACATCGTACACTGCCACGATACTCTGTACTTCCTCCTAGTATGCTTGAAGTATAATTGTGTACAGGCAATTACCAGGCATAAAGCTCGAGGATACAGCCTCTCTCGCAATGGAAATGTCTCTAGACAGGGTCCTATAGGGATATCTCCCAACCCACCTTCCCCAGAATTTACCAAGTAAGCCGGCCGCAGATCGGGCGGACCCCAGGAACGGCTGGGGGACGAGCTTCGGATATTCGCCACCTGCGATTCAGTCAGTGCACCAGAAATAGCGACAACCTAAAACAACAAGCTAAAACTAAAGCATTGTAATCGCGTGTCTACATGTGCTCAACTACTGCATACTAGTATAAGTAGCTTAGGTAAAGTGGTCTTGAATGTTTCGGCGGTCGAATGATAATCGAATGTCAGGAGATATTGAGTACAGGAGTCCGGGAGGCAAAGAGTCCAACTAGGTAAACCAAGTGCGATTAAGCTTCCGCAGAATGAGGAAAAGCTAAGTTCGCATAGTGCATAAAAGGCGTCACGCGACGAAACACAAACGCGCTTGCAGTTAGTCGATATCGTCCCACGATCTCATGATGCGCTTGCAGAAGCCTTTGTCTCTCTTTCCACCCATACCGAGTAGCTTGTCTAAAAACTTGGGGAATTTCCCCATAGTGCAGATAAGGGTGGCTGCAGTGTAGTAGGCTATTCGCAACGACCAATATGAACACACCACTCTCATGTGCGAGCCAAGCACTTTCAAGAATTCGTCAGTATCGGCTACATATAACTAGTTGATGCTAAAACGACTCTTATGCGTCGCTTGAGGCAGCGAGCTAATCATCGATGGTACCGCTCGAGCCCCGTCCATGGTATCATTTCCCAGTCCTCGTGCAATCAATTGGCCTAGGCTTCATGATGCAGGATCGCCTGGAAGGTGCTAGAAACATGGTGATGCATTCCTATTCGTCTCGTCCAGTTGAAATGCCGTATACTGTGTACATTTAGTCTTGCATCTTATCACTAGTACTGCTATGTAAGGTAGTGGTTGGGGATCCTGATCGCCGCGCGTTCATCGTCCCTTCGCGCTGAGAGGCCGACTCATACTCTTCAGATTGTCGAATTGGATGAGTGCACGGCGCCGGCATTTCGAAGTCGTCTGACTCTCTTTACGCCATCTCGTTGGCTCAGCTAACAAGTCCATCTCCCCGCCCAGGACGCTTGGAGGTTAAAAGTGGTTGCGGGGTAACCGTTGAGCATTTGATGAGCCTGATCTCAGCGAGGCGAGGTGGTCGTTGGGGAAGTCTGGGAAATTCCAAACAGCGGTTGCAAATAGATTGCTACACTGACCAACGGCGGGATTGGCCGAGCACCGCTGGCCAGAACGGATGCTTTAACAATCCGCTGCGTTTATCACAAGGATTGACGCAATACTGACGACCTACCGAGATATCCGCATCAGCACGTAGGTCTGGCTACTGTAGTTGCGGTTGAATCCCTGGAAGGATAGTTCCGAAATGGACATCTGACTCGTCATTTACCTCGCTCAGATGTTCGAACCACGAAGGACAATTGAGAAGTTATTCCTCGTGGATCCGGAGCGAAGCTCAGCCTTGCGGAAGTCCGGGGTTTTAGCCGGGGCGCGTGATGTCCTCCTCCAAAGGTAGTAGACTAGTTTTTGCGTGGTTTTGCTGTGAGTCTTAATGTACCCGAGAGCGTTCATTATCCTCTCTAATAAAGGTTCATCCATATACCTTGAATTTGTGACACAAGGCACAGGCAGTACTAGAAACAGGCATGGAAATGCATCATGCGAGGCCGCTGTATGAGGCTTCAGAAAATCTAACGTTCTGAGAAGCATATCGCCCCGACCTTGAGCGTCGGGGACAAAATTTAGCACTAGTGATAGACTGATGATATCGAAAGTATGCGTATCATCGGTCGGTAACGGCCTCTCCATGAAGTCTTGCTGAAGGATGCCTTCGCCTTGACTATTGAGGTCGATTCTTTCCATGTCGAAGAACCCGCTCTTCGAGCACTCGTTTGTTGTACTGAGAGCGCCAACTTCGAGCATACGCACGGAGCCATCCGCAGTGATTCCTGATGCATGGAAATTGGGCTTCAGCCATTCCATCAAGACTCGAGAACTGTCACCACCACGATCATTGCGCTGTCCCTGGAGGCTTGCTTGTTGGTACTTCTGTATACCGCCTAGAGCAGTAATCTCTGCATCGACTGCAGCCTCGGAAGCCTTGTCACCCTTAGCAATAGCTTGTGCCTTTTTCTTCTCTAGCTGATGGATAGTGTTGATGAGTCCTCTTGTAGCTTTGCGTGATATCGATCTTGGTTTCTGAACTGTTGGTGGCCGTCCTTGAGCCAATTTTGTGAGAGGTCGCTTCTTCTTATCCACAGCCATACCTTTATGGAAAATCTCTGAGGGTAGCTGGTAAATAATGAGTCAATTGAAGTGAACCTAGCTAATGTCCATCAATTAACTGCGAAGGTATAACCAAACGTTAGTACTGCAGGTAGGTAGACTATGTATATTCTCTAGAAGCTTTTGTCGGAAAGGTGGTCAGTGCGTCAGCAGCTCGGTTTCGTCTTGGCGCTTCTCGCCAATTGAGGTATCTTATCGGAAACGCTAGCTCGCGCACTGACCACTGATAACGGCCTACCCTAACCAATTCACCACAATTCTTCTCGCAAATACTTAAAATTGAGTCTGGTGAAAGTCCCTCTTTTTTCCTTAGACCGACCATCCAACCCACGACGACGACCGACGACAACCTCACAATCCGGCCGCCCAACGCCCAATTCCGACAACATGGGTCCCAAAGTCTCTGCGAAAGGTACAGCCTGAACCTCTGTCGTTGACGGCATCGTCAAAACATGCCATATTCCTTCCAAGACTGCTTCCCTTATGGGATCGGTCTGTCCGCCGCATCAGCAGTAGACTATGTTGCGTAGTTCTGTATATCAGGGCGTATGCTGATGCTTCAAAATAGGCGGAAAGCCCAAGGGCTTGAAGCAGGCTTCTGCCGCTGCCAAGGCCGCTGTATGTATTCCAACGTTTTACCCCGCGACAGATTGTCCTTCGGCTGTTCTTACTAACCCTGCATCAGCTCCGCGGTGACAACCCTCACAAGAAGCGCAAGGTGCGCACCAGCACGACGTGAGTAACCCGCATTGATATCTACCTTCTGTTGCCTCGGCAGAGCCGCGTTTATCGTATAATACTCTACTTCGTAGGGTGCTAATCGGTGAACGCGGACACCTGGCGGCCATCAACGAAGCTCTTGGACGGAGTCAGGTGAAAACTAACGTCGTGCTTGTAGATTCCACCGCCCTAAGACCTTGATTCTGTCGAGATCTCCCAAGTGGTATGTACATCTCATTTTTGTATCGTGCTCTTTGGACATTGAACTAACACTTGCGCAGTAAGTTGATCCTCTCGAGTCTCTTTCGACGGAAAGGCGCCGGCGCCTTGAACGAATAGAAAACGTTGAATTTGAGACCGAGCACTGCATATTAACGAATGGCCAGACCTTCGCAAGTCGTTCCCTCACGAGCCCAGACTGGATGAGCACAAGATCATCATTCACCCGCTCAACACCGAGTCCGCTATGAAGCTCATCGAGGAGAACAACACTCTCGTCTTCATCGTAGACATAAAATCGAACAAGGCCCAAATCAAGCAGGCGCTCAAGAAGCTCTACGAAATCGATGTTGTCAAGATCAACACATTAATCCGCCCTGATGGCAAGAAGAAGGCTTTCTGCAAGCTCACCCCCGACGTCGATGCCCTCGATATCGCCGCCACTAAGCTTGCGCTGGTATAAACGATTTTCTATGGGATTGGACTTTGGGTGTATAGGGTTTTTATGCTGCTCGTATCGAGTGTGTCACATACGCTCCGAGCCGAATGAAACTTGCATTGAGAACGGCGTTGCCTCGGATCAAGGCTTTATGTGTTTAATGAACAAAAAGTGACCCTCACGTGCCAAGAAATGTAAACGCGATTTGTGGCTTCGCCTTCTATTTCTATTCTACTCGTACATTTGTGAGCTGCCACTATTTGTGATTCGTAGCAAATCTGCATTGCATTATACATGCTCAGGTCCTCGTATCCCTAGGCCTTAGCCCAATTACAAGTCCTTTCTAAAAGGACATATATATATGTAGCCGTACGTGACGTGCACACACGTAATAAGTTGAGTGATGATTTTAGTTCTGGCGGATGTTCTGTAGGTGCTTCATAGTCAACGTGCTAACGTCGAAGAAGCGCTCGGCGCAGTTGGCCATGCAGCTCTCCTCCGTCTTGTCGAGCTTGTTGTTTCTGATCGACCCCGTGATGCACTTTTTGAAGCAGACGCTGGTCAGGGAGTGGACGGCTGGAAAGGGTACAGTTAGCATGAGAGCCATTTTGCGTAAAAGTGATGGGTTGTTGGGGTTTGGGTTAGGTGATTTGAGAGGGTGGGAGAGGGGAAAAGAAGGGACAGAGATGGAGTTTGGTGAATGTCGGTGAGGTTGATGAGGGTTGGTAGACGGTACGTACTGGCTTGTACGCGAGCTTTCTGGCTCTCGTTCTGCAGGAATTGGAGGAGCTCCGTCTTGTCTTTGTCGTTCAGCTTCTCGAGGTCGGCCGTGTTGGGCGAGAAGTTGTCCATGGTGCTTTTGTTGGTTTCTGTAGTTCGGGATTTCTATTCGATGTCACCGCTGATGCTTCAGAGCCGGGGGTTTCGCTGTCTGGCGACTCGGTGGCTCGGCGGAATGGTTGGTGAGATTGATGACGGTATACTAGTTAGTTAGTATACCTTACGCTCTGTTGTAGGGAAATTTTGAGGCGCCCTCTTATCTTATCGCCGATACACGTGGGATATCGCAGAACTTACCTGGTAGGATGTCGACACAACGGATGGTTTCAGCATTTTATAGATTTACCGAATCTTGATTAAAGTACTGATTTAAATGAATTTAATGCTACTTCTGATGTTTGTTAAATGGATATCACATGAGATCAAAGCTCGTGAGACAGTGATTTAGTTGTGGTCATGCTGAAGATGCTGCCTACAACTGTGACTGTTCACGATGGCCATGTGTTCGCTGAAAGCTTAACGGCCGAGTCGAGGATTTTAGATAGAATATCTTTTAGGTATATACATTATCGATTCTATCTAAGATTGTTATATGTATTTATAGGGGTTCATGATTCCATTCTGTATTATTCGTTAGTCGTGGTAGCACCATGGTCAAAATTGACGATATGGGAACTTACAGGGTCGTAAAGGGTCTTGATTTGCTTCATGAGACCGACCATGGCCTCGTTCCTGCTGTATCCGAGGTACTTCTTCTTGGCTATGCCAATACCATGTTCGGCACTGATACTTCCATTGACCTTACCAATCCATTCGTAGACGAACGGCTCTAGCACCTCCTCGACGCGCTTGTCGTATCTCCTGACGGCAACGTTGAGGTGTAGGTTGCAGTCGCCCATGTGACCGTACCCGACTACGTCTACGACAGGGAACTCGTCACCGTCACCTTTTAGACCGGCTGCTTCGATCCTTTCCCTGGTTTCTTCCACTAGCCTATACAGGTCCTTCAGGGGGATGGAAACGTCGTATTTATATGTACCGCCCCAGTGGCCTAAGCATTCGGTAATACCCTCTCGCTGGCTCCATAACGACTTAATCTGTGTCTCGTCTTGCGCCAGGACACCATCGGCGATGATTTCCTTCGACATGACGTCCTCGAGGAACTTCTCGAGCTTCTCGGCATCGTGCTCTGCGTTGGACCCGGTAGTCTCGATGAGGCAGTAGAACGGATGCTCATCGTCCAGAGGCCGCTTGTTCTGACGCACCCTATGCACCATGTCTTGGCTGTTGGAGTCCATCAGTTCGAACGCCGAGAGGATCTCGAAGAGCTGGGACTTGGCCTCTTTGAAAGCCAGCTGGATCTTTTCGAATGAATCGGTGCCAAGGAACGCGACGTTGACGGCCTTGCCCCGCTTTGGGCATTGTACCGAGACGGCTGTGATCAAACCGATAGTGCCCTCGCCCCCGATGAACAGCTGCTTGAGGTCATAGCCAGTGTTGTTCTTACGCAACGTGCAGAGATCCTCTATGATCGTGCCGTCGGGAAGAACCGCCTCCAAGCCCAGAACATTACCGTGCAAGCTTCCGTATCGCAAAAGACGGAGGCCGCCAGCATTCGTAGACACGTTTCCGCCGATCTGACAGGATCCCTTCGCGCCAAGATCCAGAGGGAACAAGTACCCCTTCTCAGCGAGGAACTGGTCCGCCATTTCCAGAACAACGCCGGCATCGGCCACGAAGACGCCGCTCACGTCGTCGAAGGACCGGATCCGATTCATGCGACCCGTGCTGACAACGATCTCGTCGAACACGGGCACCGAGCCGCCCACGAGCCCCGTGTTCCCGCCCTGCGGCACGACGGCCAGCATGTTCTCGTTGCAGTACCGCAGGATCTGGCTGACCTCCTCGGTGGAACCCGGCTTGAGCACGAGCCGGCAGTGGCCCCGGTACTTGCGCATCCAGTCGCCGTTGTACGGCTCCATGTCGTCGGCCAAGACGGCGCCCGTGACGCCGTCGACGAGCGCCGAGTCCTTCCCCAGCAGTTCGCGGAAGTAGGCCACGTGCTCCGGTGTGATCTCGGCGAAGCGCGGGTCGCGCTTTAGCTCGGGGTACATGTCGGTGGTGAACTTTCCTGCTTCTCCTCCTCCTGCGCGGCGCGGAGCCGAGGTTCGGAAGTGCCTTGTCGGCGGCGGCGTGCTTGAGAGGAGGACCGTCGCGGCCGCTGTAGATGGAACCGCATGTTGGCGCGCGAGGGCGCTTCGCGGCAGCAGCCCGGGCGTCGACATGCGCCGGGCGAGGGGTGCCAGTCTGTGCGACCTGCAAGCCATGGTTGGGGGGGGTTTGCTGCTTTGTCGGCACGATTGACGACGCTAATTGAAGTATTTTGGAACTCAGTTCATTAATTCATCCTACAGAAAAGTAGGACCCGCTCGATGGAGCGATTTCGGAGACCGGCCGCTCAATCTGATCTCAGCGGGGACTTTTTCCCTAGGTAAATAAATATATCGGTATATTCGTCAGTTGTAGATATTTTATGTATAGGTATTTACGGTAGCGCCAATTATAGTGGGCTCAGAAACTTTATGGACTCCATTTCGGAAGCGCTGTAGAGAGCTCGGGAGGGTTCGTGGATCTCGGAACTTTTACGCTTTTCGGAAATGTTGTTTAGTCTTCTGGAACTTGAAACGAGGCTTCTACTTCCAGTATGCGTAAGTCTCCCACTACGGTATATTCTCTATACATCTGTGATGTTTTAATAGAGTCTGGCTGTGCTCCAGAGTAGGTTTCTGTGTACTACAAAAAAAAAAAAAAAAAACTTAAATAAGATCTTCCATATGTCACTCTACTACTTATGAATAGCACTAACTGGCTCTCTATTAGCCTAAAGCATTCTCTCACGAGCTATTCTTTTGCCTACGAACATCAAACGAATAATACTACTGCTATTATGGTTCTCAGGGACTGACTTACTAATCAAGGCTTGAAGATATATCAGAGAGACTGCTATAAGGTTCATCATCCGAAGAGGTATTCAGACGAGACGCGAGACAATATTCTAACTTTGGGCGATGGAAGTCAATTTAACTACAATGCTTATTGAAGCTAACCGCTGATGGCAAAGCCAGCGACTTCTACTCCATTTGAACGTCGCACTTGTGTTGTAGAAATGAAGACCAGTAGTAGTTGGGTGTTGCCCTTTAAGGCAAGAGAATGGTGTCAAATGCCGTTCATGCGTTCTCGTTCGAGCGGGCTGTGTACTTTATGCAAACAAATGACTAACTAGACTGGGGAAAGCCTATAGGCAAAACGATGAATGGAACCAGAATAGCATGTTCGAACGCTAACGGAGTTCATTGCAGGACATCGAGAGGATGCGAGAGTAAAGCCAACCCTTGGCGGAGAGCGAGGATCGACGACGACGGCTCGTATGTGCTGCAATGCGTACCGGCTGCCGACCGGGGTAGATCGACGAATGACGCGCATGGAAGGGACCTTAGCAAAAGGAATGCCATGCTTCGAAACGATCCGCCGCGTTGGGGGTTGGCGAATGCGGCCAGACTAGTGCCTAACTCACACGTTTCGGGTGTTGCAGAGTGCCAGATATTGTAATGCCTGGCGCCGAGAGGGAAGGCGATGCTTGCGGCGGCCTGAAGACATGTGCGGTTGTTGTACCCAATGCTCTAGGTATTTGAAGGGAGCATGCCGCACATCGCTGCACTCATTGCCTCTCTTACACTGATCTTCTAAAATACCGGTAGATGTTTCAGTTGCTAGTTGCTGGAATGCCAGTAGAGGAATCTATTGCTCAACTAGGCTGCTTCTCATCTAAAACCTCGACGATTGCGGTATGATAGAGCATCTGTAGATTGCCTATTTGGTCGTCGTAGGCCTGCAGCCTCTATAAGCCATACCCCACAAGTCACCAACAGCCGTCCCATTCAGTACCCTTATCCCGTGGACCGGTGGTAAACAAAAGACTTATCGATAAACAAAATGTCGGCGGCACTTCTCCCCTCGCAGCCAGCCCTGGCGGCGGCAGCACCGCTATTTCCCAGCGGGGAGCGGAATAGGGGTGTGAACCAGGGCACCAGCTACGAATCCCCTAGACAACCAATAGCAGACGTCAGATACCCATTAGTTACAGCATGGCCTGTATTGGAGCCCAGTGCACATGTACCTCTGCCAGAAACAGAAACCCCAGAGACACCTTCTTCGGCGTCTTCGACTAGGAACAGCGCCTGTTATGGTCTCACACGTGTATCCGTATCAACACCAGGCTCGTCTCCAGTTTCCACACCGTCGTCGCTGTCTTCGTCGCCGTTGAATGCCCGCCCCCAGTACAGTACCACCTCGGGTACAACCTCCCCCGCGCCAGTCAACAACAGGGTCAATCATAGCAACAGCAACAATCACGACGACAATACCAAAAATACATCTCGTCACAGCCAGTCCCCCTCACCACCACGGTCACGGAGAACCCGCAGCACTGTCTCCCACCGAGCCCGCCCTGAACTGCATGCCGCCCGCCAACAGAGGTCAGCAACGCTCTCGACTCCAACCTCGAACTCGACCCCTACTAGGAAAGGCTCCATAAGAGAGCCGAAGACCGGTAGTCCAAAGAGGTCTTCTCTCGCATCTAACACATCTGCCGACTCTACCCTCGAGCATCCAGGGTCCAATTTGACCAAGATGGATGACAAATGGATCATTGTCCAGCAGAAGACATTTACAAAATGGTCAGTCGTCGACAATCGTTGCCCCTCATGAGACACTGTTTCTCTCCCATGATAACTTGACCACGAGGACTCACATTGCGGGAACGCTAGGCTCAACACTAAAATCGAACCGAGGGGGGTGCAAGTCAAAGATCTAGTCACTGACTTGAGTGATGGTGTAAGTCCCCGCGCTGCAACCCCATGCGTGTACCATTCCCTCCTAATCTAAGTGCATCTACAGATTCTTCTGATACATTTACTCGAGTGTTTATCAAGCGAATCACTAGGGAGGTATGCCGCCAGACCGAAACTACGAGTTCAGAAGTTTGAGAATGTGGGCATAGCACTCGCCTTCGTCAAGTCGAGGGGCATTGCCATGATCAACATTGGCGCCGAAGATGTTGTCGACGGAAATAGGAAGATTATCCTTGGCTTAATATGGACCCTCATTCTGCGCTTCACCATCAGCGACATTAACGCTGAAGGCATGACGGCCAAGGAAGGCCTTCTGTTGTGGTGTCAGCGAAAAACGGCGTGCTACGACGAAGTGGAAGTTCGTGACTTCAGCACGAGTTGGAACGATGGCTTGGCATTCTGCGCATTATTAGACATTCACCGACCAGATCTGATCGACTATGACGCACTAGACAAGAGTGACCACCGGGGCAATATGCAAATGGCTTTCGATATCGCTCATAAGGAGATCGGTATCCCTGCCTTGCTGGACGTCGAGGACGTGTGTGATGTGCCCAGACCTGATGAGAAGAGTTTGATGACTTATATCGCCTACTGGTTCCACGCCTTCTCACAAATGGAGAAAGTTGAGAATGCCGGTCGACGTGTCGAGAAGTTCGTGAACAACATGCAGGGGGCATGGGAGATGCAGAGCGCTTACGAGAGAAGGATGGCTGCGTTATTAAAGCAGATCCGTGAACAAATTGAACAATGGCAGCAAGCCACGTTCGAGGGCACCTATATAGATGCCAAACAGCAGGCTACAGAGTTTGCATCTCACAAGAGAGGCAAGAAGAGGGATTGGGTCGCTGAGAAAAGTGACCTGGCAACACTTCTTGGAAACATAAAGACTAAGCTAGGTACATATCGCCTGAGGGCTTACGAGCCTCCGCCGGAGCTGTCGTTAGAGACGATGGAGATAGAATGGGCGAATTTGACTAAGGCAGAGATGATGCGTGGTCAACTGATCAATGAGACCATCAGAGAGTAAGTTGTCTCTGGACTTGTTTACAAAGGAGCTCGACTAATAACCACTGTGTAGCATCAAGAACGCCCTTCGCAAGTCATTCGCAGACAAGGCCAATGATTTTGCTTTAGCTCTCAACACTATGCAATTAGCTATATCAGGACTTGAAGGAGAAGTGGAAGATCAACTCTTGCATGTGCGGAGGCTTAGTAGTAGCTTACCACCTCTCGACGCATATCTCGAGAAAATCGCCGCTGTCGATGAAAAATGCCAGGAAGCCAACATCGAGGAAAACGACTTTACTACCTACACATACGATGAATTATGTTACGAGCTCGGGCTCGTCAAGTCATCCGTACAGAAAAAGCTGGCGTTCTTAGAAAACCAGATGGTGGCCCGCAACATGACGAATCTAACACCAATCCAGCTGGAGGAATTTGAGTCCGTATTTCGACATTTCGATCGGGACGACACAAATTCGCTATCTGAGCTCGAATTTTCGGCAGCACTGGCATCCCTTGGTCTTGTGTTCAGCGAGGATGAGATGCATGAATACTTCCTCGAAACATCACATGGCCGCGATCGAGTTTCCTTTGAGCAGTTCATTCGCTTTATGGTGGATGTAACGGAGGATCAGAACACAGCCGAACAAGTATTCCAGTCATTCAGAGAAGTCGCTGATGGAAAACCATACGTTACTGAGATGGACCTGCGGCACTCCCTCGTTCCTGACGAGGTCATTGAGCAGTTAACTAACATCGTACCGCTTCACACCGGTCCAGACATGGCAGAAGACCGCGGCCAACCTCAGTATGATTACATTAGCTTCATGGAGAAACTCATCTCGCCCGGCACAGGCACAGCCTTACAGGAAACGAATGGCAGGAGCAGTCCGACCAAGAAGAATGGTGTCCACTGATAGCATTCAGAACCCGACTGGTTCGCACCAACTGAGTCAATCCATCTTCTCCGCCTAACACGAATCTCACAAAAATCTGGCAGGCGAAAGCTTAACTCCACGGACAGCCAGTCAGCCAGCTCCTTACAGTCTTCGCTTTAATAATACCCACACCGTACAAAATATAACGCATATTCTAATCTAAGTACATAAGAGAAAGACACGAGATACGTTTCGCGTTTCCTGCTGAGCATTTCTATCTATCCTCTCAAATCCTCCCTGGAACTGGCTGGGCTAGTCCACCTTCATTGCTTTTTCTTTTGTTTTCACAAGCATTCGCAAGTTTCTTTCTTGTTCTGATCGGTCGTAAGGTCTCAATAGCATTCACTGGGGTGTTTATTCTTTTTTTGTCCCTCAATTCCTTTCTTCAGCTTTCTTGGCATTCTGGGAGGGAAAATGGGTGAACTTGAGGAATTGGGACAGGCATGGGACGGATTATCGAGAACGGTGCTTGCTTGCAGTGCCTGCTCTCACTGTGAGGATCAATTTGTTCTTTTAAAACTCTAGACTTATAAACGTAATATATCCTCCGAACCTTGATATCCATCCATACACATGTGTCATGTATATAATAGGGTTGAATATGATAGGGTGAAACCCTGTGAATAATGGCCCGACTTCCACGGACTACGGGGTGAAGACGATTATTATACTAGGCATGTTCCATGTATCGAAACAATGTCTTGATCTAAGACGCATGGAAGTAGAACGAACAACCTAAAGAATCCTCGAATCTTCTATCAATGGCAATATGCTGCTCTTAAAAATAAACAAGAAAAAAAAATTAAAAATTCAGATTGCTCAAATCCTAAACAATGTTATCTATCTACCTAATGTTTACCCCCGAAACGAAAACACCAATGCCATGCAAATGCTAAACAAGTCTCGCCCGTCGTTTCCCTATTCTAACAACGCTACGCAATGATTCTATTCCTTGAAGGCGTTCATATCCTTCAGAGCACCAGCTAATCTTCTGTAATCGCGTAGAAGTTCTAGCACCTCACCGATCTTCAAATCCGCGGGGTTTTGCAGCTCTAGGAAGCGCCTCTTAGGCGGGTCGATTTTCGGTACGTCTTTGGGCGGTAGTGACGACGCTATGTCTGGAAATGCCTAACGAGGGGTTAGTTGGGACATATTCTACTGCATTAGATGTAAGTAGTTGAGCAGGGTATTAAAACGTACCGCCGCCAAATCACCTCCATCCACTGCCTTGCCCGCGATATCTCTCGGGGTTGGAGGCGTAGGAGTATTCGGTGTTCGGCCAAAGCCTCGCATCATGCTCATATTAGAGAGCCGGCTGATGGGATTCAGGGAGCTACCAAGATTGCGCATCGACTCGACTAGAGCTGGGTTGGAGCTTGCTGCCGGGGGCGTTTGACTCAATGGTGAAGGCTTCTCCCTGCTATCCTCAGCGAACACCACCTTCTTCGAACTGCTGGTACTTCGGCCACTGCGAATACTATCTGTGCTGTGATCCCGAGCAGCTTTCTTACCAACGACTAAGGAGAGAAGCTTATCATCTCTGCCGCCTGGCGACTGGTCAATATCCTCATTATGCTGGGTTAACGCAGGGTCGTCAAGGGACAGGGTGTCTTCAGTGGATGGTGTTCCCACTAATTTGCGGGCGTCATCTAATGTGCGTGGCACGATCACTTCGCGCCCGTCAGCAGAGTCATCCCGGAGCTTTCCAAGTAGAAACCTGTAGCTCTCATTCAAACTGTTGCCAATAGTCTTAATGCCTTGGTCTGCGGTGTTGAAGAAAGAATCGCTTGCCGTCCCTATAGCTTGAGCAGGTGTCTGGATGAGATCACTCAACCTGCGGCGCTGGACTGCGGCCCTGAGGCTGCTGGTTGTTTGTCCTGGTTTCGCCCCTGATGCATTTTCAGGGGTTATGACTGCGGGGCTAGTGGCAGTTGTAGAGAGACCAGCCGTGAAAGCTGGAGGAAAAGTCTCCGTTTTGGAGGCCCCAGGTTTGCTTGGTGTCGTAGATGCCTCCTCGGCTCTCAAGCTAGCCAAGTCTACCGTCTGCAAGAAGGTAATGGCAGCTTCAAGATTCGTCAAGCAATAGGCGGCCTCTCCCTCAAGTTTTTCTTCACAGCGGAATCTCTGAATAAAGTTCGAGTCGCTGATGACATTGAGATTCTCAGGGGGCATGGTTATTAGCGTGTAAATTAGCATAGGCATTATCTCGTCCGCCGAGGAAGAAGGATGAAAATACGACAACGTGTCGACAATGCTCTTATGAGCAGCTTTGAGGCAATTGAGCTTCCCCAGGGGATACCGTTTATGATTCATTAGAATGAGGTCTTTCCGCGCTTGTTCCAAGGAGACCTTAATCTCTTCGTGCATCTTCTCCAGCGCTTCCGGCCCATCTTCCGAGGATACACCTAAATCAACTCCAAGATCTGCCGGGCCAATACCTACAACGGCCAGAGCCGCTGTCTTGGACCTGAGCTTATCGTCTTGCGCTTCGTCTTGTGTGGTTCTGTGACGGTATATTCGATCATAGATGCCTTCGCAAAGCCGCCTCTCTACTGCTTCTTCTAGTAGAACCTTTTTCTGCTCGAGCCCCTTCCTTGCTCGTTTCCTGTCGGCAAATTCTTCCGCTGTGAGCATTTGCTGCTCTGCCTCCTGAGCCTGTGCAGTTTTATTCTTGTCCCTAGTCCCGATGGAGGCTGCCTTCGCCCGTAACAAGCTGGCAGCTGAGGCTCGCGATGATGAACTAGCAGCGCCGAAGGAGTACTCGCGGGTTTGTCTGGTAGCCAGAGAGGCGATGTGGGTTTGAATGTGCTGCGCAGCTGTATGGTAGAAATCTTGGAACATTCTCGCAAGGTTATCGATGTTGGGCGGGGATGGATGGACTCTCGCGGATAAAGAATCGATGAAACTAGGAGACGATACGAGACGAATTAGCCAACTGATCGCGCAAGGTTGGGTGGTAGTGCTGTCTGCCCACGTACTTGTCCGTCATGCTCACCAGCTCTATCGGAATTATACCTATATCGACAGATGCTCTAGGTATTTCCACCTCGTCCTCAGCAGGTTCGGATTCGAATGTGTCGGGTTTCTGCTCAGTACCCTGAGCTGTAGCCTCTGTAGCCGGCCCATTTTGGAAAGTATTTGCTCTCTGGACTCTATTCAGAGGGCTCTCTGTCGTATCCGAGGCAGACGGAGGTGGGAATGACCTCGCCGACTTTGGCGGCGTGGGTCTGGGCTCGGAGCCCTTGGATATTGACGAGGATGACATATATGCTTGTTCGACAACGACACTAAAGAAGATGACAATTAGCCTACGCTTACAGTTACTAGCACGAGCTGCGAAGACCAAACAATTGTCGGGGAAACGAGATGTAGGGGATTAACATAAAACGGCGGCAAGGCTGGCGATATGCTTACCTATTTTTGGCGTCGAGTTAAACCTCGCTAGAAGGGAAGACGAGACACATGAGCAGATGTAAGTAATCCAATGAAGGTTCTGGTTTCAGTTCTATCGGAGCTCTGTTGCAACATGAAAAGTCAGGACAAATGAGGACAAATGGAGACGTTCTGTTGCTGGTATCTGTAGTCCATTCGTGCTAATAGGAGGCTACTCCGGTGGATCGAGACCATGAACGCAGGATGATAGTGCTTTAGTGTAGCTGTCGCGTTCAATGCGCTAGGTTATGTCACACATGCGCAGTAAGCATCTACCTGTAAGTACCTTGGTAGATACTTGTGTAATAGTAGGACTTTAGGCACCTGTCAGCGTACCCGTGGAAGTACCTATATCTCCACATGACATGAGCTACTTCCTACGCTAAGCAGCTATCAGCCCTGCCTAAAAGGAGGTATATATGTCGGGATGTGGCAGAATAGATGAATGCCTTAGGTACTGTCAGATACATAATAAATCCCAGGAGCAAAAGAGACGCCTATTTACGGCATCTGCTAAGCCCTCAACAGTAGTGGGAGCAAAGGATTAATGAAATGAGGCAAGCCGTAATATCTGGGCGAAGTGCTAAGAGATGATAATCTTTGTAGGTATGCAACAAGTAAGTATGCAGCGATAGTTGTTTGAAGCCCAAATCCCCAGACTCATTTCCTAACCAGCTTTATTTTCATGCCGTGACCACCTTATGCTATCAAGTCAACGAAACAACGACTCTTACTTGTCTCTTCGCCGTTGTCGATGGTTAGCCAAGCTTTACAGACTTCGCAACGAGATGGCCTAGACATCTTGCTCTAATCCATACATCCTATTTAAGAGTCGGGATATGTCTGGCTTCCTGAATCAACCACCAATATGCTAGCACGATTATGAAGAAGGCAAACTATAAAACGAAGAGCTGATACAATTCGTCATAGGTACGTAGGTATCTATCCCAAAGAGCAGTCTTATCCTGTATCGGTATTATCAAGATAAAAGACGAACTCTCACGGTACACGCATAGATAAGTACCTATACTAGGTACCGTATCGCGAGCACCAACGAACATGCAAGGCACGCTACTGTAGCAAATACGGTATGAGCCTTGAACCCAGGTACCAAACATTAGCCTAGTTATTATCATTTCCAAGTTACCGGCTTTTAGAAAGGTAGAACAAGTATTTGAGGTCCCAAGAGCTTGATACGTGTACACAGGCAGACAAATCGAAGCCAACCTCGGATCGAAATGTTGCAGTGTCATAGGCCAAAAGGTAGGTCACTTGCACTTGCCTCTTGGGTGTGCCACGGGATAACGTCCCCAACGCGTTGTGGGGACCGCTGTGGGGAGCCGCCCGCATTACATACTCGGTAAGAGCCAGTCGTATCAATTGCCATCCCCCCATTAGGCAGTGTACTGTACGCTACACCGTACACTAGACCTACCATTGCCTAGGTACCGACATGAACCCGGTCCCTGCCCTCATCGTCATCCATCCTACCTCACTCGTCTCAGTCCACCTAGTTTTCCCATTCCATCCATAAACTGAACTTACCAGACAACCTTCAGTCTCACATCACCACTTCCTGCTACTCATGGTTCTACTACGCTGTTAGACCACCATCTCTTTTCCTTATCCGACTGCGGCCGACTGTTCTTTGCCTCTTCCATCTTGATCTCTGTACTTGTCCAGCCCAAGACGACCACTATGATATCGAACCGGAGACGGTCAACATCGACAACTTGTGACTCTGCTGGTCGCACTACCGCCAATATCCTTCTATCTTTCCTAGCGCTGTCTGCCACCGCTCCCGCAGCGGCTGCCTTTTCAGATCCCGATCCCATATCCTCAGATAATCCAATACTAGCACCTCTGGTGCCGGAACCGCCTCCTCCCGCCGAGCACACCTTCGTTTGTCATCCCTCATCCTGACGTTGTCGCGCTGCTCTTTCTAATCACGTGTCTAGACCCTTCGTCATATCCTCCATCACGGGACCTACCGACACCCTGGTCTCCATCGAAGACGAGATGTCCGACAACCGGAGGCCCAAGTGTGGCTCGCCGCCGAGGATAACCACCCTGCCGAACAGATCACAGCTCTTAAGGCGAAGAGTCGCGCCCAGAGGATAGAACGCCTGGTTGATAGACGGCCAAGCACCGTAGACCCTATAGTTGCTGCGGCCCGTCAGCGAGGCTATGTGTTTGCGAGCTCTCCCTCCGCCTGGACTATTGACGATGTCCCGGCTCCCGATGTTACTGACAAAGAGACGGTCCTCACCATGGCGTATATAGTGTCGAACGCCTACGTAGAAACCCCCGACCTACCGGACTGGGACGAGGTTGGCGAACCGTTTAATCGGACCGCCGATTTCGGTTGGGAGTCTGACGGACTTCGCGGGCACATATGGGGAGATGAGACGAACTCCACCATCGTGATCGGTCTGAAAGGCACGACGCCCGCCGTATTTGACGGCGAAGGGACAACAACAAACGACAAGATCAATGATAACCTATTCTTCAGTTGTTGCTGTGGGCAACAGGGGCAGTGGACGTACAAACAGGTTTGCGATTGTGCCACAGGGACATACTCATGCAATAACACCTGTGTCCGAAACGCCCTACGCGATGAGAATCGCTATTATCAGGCTGCTCGAGAGCTCTACAGTAACGTCACCGAGCTCTACCCAAACTCCAATATCTGGGTAGCCGGTCACTCTCTTGGTGGAGCTGTCAGCTCTATGATCGGTCTCACATATGGTGTGCCCGTCGTTACATTCGAAGCTGTGCCAGAAGCACTAGCAGCGTCGCGTCTCGGGCTGCCAGTTCCTCCACACGGCGACCCCGAGTTTCCTCAAACCCGCCAATACACTGGAGCATACCACTTTGGTCATACCGCGGATCCCATCTTCATCGGCACATGCAATGGTGCCACCGCCTCATGTTCATACGGCGGGTATGCCTTGGAAACGGCTTGCCACGCAGGGTTTGAGTGTACGTACGACACTGTAGCTGACAATGGCTGGCGCGTGGGCGTTGGGACGCACAAAATCCGTTCGGTGATCAACGACGTCATCAAAAAGTATGATACTGTACCAGAATGCAAATACACTCCAGAGTGTCGAGACTGCGCTTGTTGGAAGATGTATGAAAGCAACAGCACAGATGGATCAACCACAACCACAAGCAGCTCGACAACCACCAAGACTCGCACTCGAACAGCAACCTGCGAGACACCTGGCTGGTGGGGATGTAATGATAAGACGACAACGACAGATGCTACAACCACGACATCTTCCGAAACGACGTCAACGTCAACATGTAAGACCCCTGGTTGGTTTGGATGCAAGGACAAGACCGCAACCACCGAGACGACGTCTTCTCAGATCACTCCCACTATTACGTCAACAACGACTTGTGCTACACCTGGTTGGTTTGGTTGCAATGACAAAACCAGTACCATGTCCTCCCAATCTACTGCTACCGTTACGTCTACGACTTGCGCTACGCCTGGCTGGTTTGGTTGTAAGGACACAACCACGACTACAACATCCCAATATCATGAAATCACTTCACCACCCCCTATGCCCACAACCACTTCTCCTGGACAAGCGCCAGTCACCATTCCGCCAAAGTCGCATTGTGTCACAAGGCATTGGTATGGAACATGCAAGGAATGGGCGGCGGATGGTCAAGAGCGCGCAGCCGGGATGTGGGAGAATGATGAGATTTAGAAGAGAATTGTTTTGAGTAAGTAACATTGTTTCACGGTTGGATGATTACTTTTGTACATAAATATAACTTAAACAATACAAAGCCCAAGGGCGCATTGAATGAATACGTACATTTTATGAAATATTTCTATGGAAACAGAACGCCCGGTGATACAATCCAATGTTGCAGTTATCTTCTAAGAAGCAGAACGAATTTGTGTTTTCAGATTGTCTACGGTAATCTATGTGTCCAGCTTCTAAGGTCGTCGAGGTCAATCTCGACTAAATGACCACGAAGAGGATTATAATTCAACATACGTAGCAGACAACGAGATCTTTCTTTCTTTTTAATATAAAGTGGCCGGCCACGACCTGCCCTTCCACTTGATCCAGATACTATACAGCATTTATCCTCCACGTTGCTAACGGCCTACTCTACGTCTTCACTCACCAATCTGCAGAGCCGGCCTAAGTAGGTATGCACATAGGACTTAACTGTTCGTCTATTACTATGCACAAGGTCGACATATATATCTACTTAATATATAGGTACAAACAACAACTTAAATTATTTGAGAGAAACGATTCGGCTCCTCTCCGATTCCTATATCTATTTACTTTGAGGTTTTATGCATTCATATTCTATCTAACCTGCCCGAACTAATATCACACCCTAGCATCTACGCACGGGTATACGTAACTAGCTTGCCCCCTACCCTAGTCACATCTTGCGTGTCTCGTCTGTTTTCGTGAGACTCTATTGGGAACGGACAAAAGAAGGGGGAAAATAATTTTCTCCCCCCTTCATACCTTACCACGACTCCAATCCCTTCAAAACACACCCCTCGCCCCCCGACGCGCGCGCAACTAGTTTACCAATGGTATACACAGTCTCGCCTTCATCGCTTAGCACACGCGCGACTTTCTCTGCGTCAGAGGCGGCAACCACAGCGACCATGCCGACGCCCGTATTGAAGGTGCGCGCCATCTCGGCGGCCTGTACGTTACCTGCCGTTTTGAGCCACTTGAAGACGGGCGGCAGCGTCCAGGCGCTGACGTCGATCTCGGCAGCGAGGTGAGAGGGAAGCATGCGGGGGACGTTCTCTATTAGGCCGCCGCCTGTGATATGCGCGAGACCCTTAAGGTGCGGGAGGGCTTTTAGCACAGAACGCACGTAGATCCTCGTGGGTGTTAGGAGAGAGTCGCCGACTGTGGGAACGGGAGTGGAGGAGGAAGGAGCCCAGGGGGCGGGCGCTGAGTAGGGTAGGTTCTCGCGGGCGAGGATACGGCGTACGAGAGAGAAGCCGTTGGAGTGTACGCCTGAGGAGGCGAGGCCGAGGAGTATGTCGTCGGGTTGCATTGCGTCGAGGCGGGGGAGACGGTTGCCCGGACGCATGGCGCCGATGGCGGCGCCAGCAGCATCGTAGTCATCCGCGCTATACATGCCAGGCATCTCAGCCGTCTCGCCGCCGACGAGCGCGCAGTTGGCCTCGCGGCAGCCCGCTGCCACACTCTCAACGAACTGCGCGGCTACTTCGGCGTCGAGCTTGCTGCAGCCGAAGTAGTCGAGAAACATGAGCGGCTCAGCACCCTGTACGACGAGATCGTTGACGTTCATGGCTACTAGATCGATGCCCACTGTGCTGTGGTTCTTTGTCGCCTGCGCAATCATGAGCTTCGTGCCCACGCCATCGATGGCGCCAACCATTATTGGGGCATCGCTAGAGAAACCAGCCTTCGAGAGGTCGACCTCACCACCAAACCCGCCGATCTCGGCATCCGCGCCGGGACGCCGCGTTGAGCGGACTGCTGTGCGGATTCGTTCCACGAGTTTGTTTCCGGCGTCAATACTGACTCCGGCCTGTGCGTACGTCAAGGCTTCCTTCGTATCAGCTGTAGGCTTGAACGCCCTGTGTGCTATATCCTTTCGGTAGTACATGTCCTTGAAATGGATGTGCTTAACGCCTTCATAAGCTTTGTGCACAGCTGCTCGCAGGCTTTCGCTAGCTGTGGCGCTTGCCGCTATGACGCGGCCACCAGCCGTCTGGAGCTCGCCACAGGATATCTTGGTGCCTGCGTGGAAGACGTTGACTCCTGAAGGAGGGGTTTGAACAATAATCTCGTCGCCTTTGGCATAAGATTCCGGGTAGCCACCAGCGGCAACGACAACAGTCGCGCTGAACTCGTCTTTGATTTTGATCGATACGCTGTCGAGATGACCTTTTGAGCAGGCAAGCATAATCTTAGCTAGATCTGTGTCGTCGGATAAAAGAGGTAGAACGGTCTGGGTTTCGGGGTCGCCAAATCGCACATTGTACTCAAGCACTTTGGGTCCCGAAGAGGTGATCATCAGGCCTGTGAACAGGACGCCCTTGAAAGGTATCTCATCTTTGCGCATGCCGTCAATGCTAGGTTGTATAATCTCACGGTCAATCTGCGCCACAAGCTCCGGCGTAGCGATGTTGGTCGGCGCATAACAGCCCATGCCTCCTGTGTTGAGACCCGTGTCACCTTCGCCGATTCTCTTATGGTCTTGTGCTGGAGGGAGAGATTTGATTGTGTAGCCATCACTGAAAGTGAGGACACTCAGCTCATCCCCAGTTAAGAATTCTTCGATGACAACCTCGTCTCCAGCAGAGCCAAACTCTTTATTCTGCATGATATCCTTCAATGCTTGATGGGCTTCATCTCTGGTTGTGGGAATGATGACTCCTTTGCCGGCAGCGAGACCGCTGGCCTTGATGACAACGTCATGTTGAATGCTGTCAAGATACTGGCGGGCCTTCTCGTAGTCGGAGAAGTTCTCATAAGCCGCAGTCGGGATATTATGTTTCTTCATGAAGTCTTTAGAGAAGGTCTTGCTACCCTCCATATATGCAGCGGCCTTGGACGGGCCAAAACACCTGATGCCAGCATCCTCAAAGAAATCGACGGCGCCAGCAACCAGAGGCGCTTCAGGGCCAGGAACGACGAAGGTGATGTTGTTCTTCCTCGCCAGCTCCAGCAGCGCAGGGAAGTCTTCAGCGGATACTGACGTGTTGTTGGTGGTCTTGGGGCATGTTGCTGTGCCTCCGTTACCTGGCACTGCTATTATAGATTCAACTAGAGGTGACTGGCTCAGCTTCCAGGCGATTGCATGCTCCCTGCCTCCATTGCCAATGAGCAGGACACGAAGAGGGCTAGGTTGTACACCCATGGTTATTGTGCCCGAAAGGTCTGATGATTTGGCTGATAGTTATTTAAAGTTCCCAAATAGCTACCCCTAGTCAAGTAGCTTGGTCAGCTGTCTTGAAGGCAGCCGCCGAATATAGTATATGTATCGCGACCTAGATCGAAGTACTGGGATCACAATCAGAGTCTGTTGTAAATTGATGATGGACTGGTCTGCCAGCCAGAGCCAAATATGAGATATAGAATGAAGCAAAAGGAAAGCTGCCTACCTCCTTAGTTGGACCAAGTACTCTAGCTGTGGAATATATATATATATATATATATATCTGACGATGTCGGACCGGGTCCGCGCGAACATCCTCAAATTTTTTGCCCTCAACTGGCAAATGCCCCAATGCCCCTCCAATTAGGTATCACAGGTACCCTCCCCCGCAGTGCTGCGTTAAATGCGCCATGGCTGCAGCCCGATAAGCAGATAAGCATGCCTAACAATAGAGCTGGCATGAGTCTATGTGGGCCGCTTTGTGCCTAGATCCAGTAACTTGTACCGTCATGTAAGGGACCCCTGCCGTACAACTCCATCTTGAATTGAGCCTCGTAACAACTCAACTTCATCTCATGCAGGTTTATAAACGATTCCGCAGCCTACCGTTAATACAACCACAGGTTTCCATGATAACATAGGCATCTGTATAGTCTCAATACTACATAATAGAGGCTTATATTGATAAAAGTCGCGAAATAAGCCAATATGCTCTTCATCGGCTTGACCGGTTCAATCGCGACCGGCAAGTCTACAGTTTCATCCATTCTCTCATCGCCGCCCTATTCACTGCCCATCATTGATAGCGACATTCTTGCACGCAAAGTCGTAGAGCCTGGCACCAGCGGCTACAATGCCATTGTCAAACACTTCGGCCCCACCACTCCGGACCTGCTAGTCCCCGTCTCCGAGGATATGCCCGAGGATGGAGTGGACGGGAAAGGCAGACCATTGAACAGGCCGGCTCTGGGAAGGCGTGTATTTGGAGATGGCGAAGAGAAGAGGAAGAACCGAGGCGTGCTCAACGGGATTGTGCATCCTGCTGTGCGCAAGGAGACGTATAAAGCCATTCTAAGGAATTACTTCAAGGGACACTGGGCCGTGGTGCTCGACGTCCCCTTACTGTTCGAGAGCGGCTGGGATAAGTTGTCGGCAGTAGTCATGGTCGTTGCTGTCAAAGATCCAGAGGTGCAGATGAGGAGGTTGATGGAGCGGGATCCCCATCTCAGTGCCGAAGACGCAAAGAACCGCGTGCTCAGCCAGACAGATGTCAGACTTAAAGCGAAGAGATGTGAAGCCAGAGGGAAGGGGAAGGGTGTAGTCGTGTGGAATGATGGAACTCGCGAAGAGCTGAAAGCCAATATCAATGCGTGCATAGCAGAAATCAAAAAGAGCAGCCCACCGTGGTGGAACTGGCTATGCCTTCTCTGCCCTCCATTAGGTGTTGCGGCAGGAGCTTGGGTCTATTGGCAGAATATTAGGATAAACCGGAGGTGGCACGAGATTGAACTGCAGGAGAAGGCGAGACTTTAGTGTTTGCCTAGGCAAAAGGCTTGCCGTTGAGAACACTGCACTGCATACAGCAAGCATACCTAGGTACAATCATGATTACCCATCACGATTATTCCTAGGTACCTGGCCACTATATCAACTTCGAGATCCTACCTAAGGTACCCTATCAAGCCGCCACCATTGTTGCCATTCATCCCCCAGCAACCAACCAAGCAATCACCCTACCTATTGCTCATGCACTGCACCTAGATAACAATAGTAAAATATTTCTCATGTTTAATCCACGAACTTGACATTGCAAGTGACTTAAATCTTGTACACATTACCCTACTTTTCAAGTTGAGCGGATTAAATTTCTTGTCACATCGACACTCTTTTCACACACCTTTAGCGTATGCAGCACAACTCAATACCGACGACAACATGCCACCTCATTCCGTCGCTGAATGGATGGTGGGACAGAACTTCAGACGTCCGCGGAAGCAATCTAAGCAATTACGCCACGTCGTCTCCTTTGAGGTTCTCACAGATGACGAATCAAGCTCCGATATCTACAAAATTGCTGTGCCAAGAGGGAAGCCTGCACGACCTAGCAAGCCTCAGGCCACCCGTGAGTCTGTCAAGTCAGCCTTGAAGCAGCCTTCTCCAGCGTCTTCGGATTCTTCAACGGAGGTCACAACCGATGTGAGTGAGGAATGGACCCTGGATGAGGAGACCTCAGATGACGCACCTGACCCAACCTGTCCATGCACTGTCTGTATCGAGGGACAGAGGAAACTAAAACGGATGCAACAGGCCAACGCAAAAGCGAAAAAGAAACGAATGGTAGCAGTCCCTTCCTCATCGGATGAGGAGAGCGAGGACGACGTTGCTGCAGCTATACATGCAGAGCACCAAGTAAAAAAAGCCAAAAAGAAGAAGGTCACTTTTGCCGATGCACCATCCGAAGGGAGCGAAAGCGAGGCTAGCATTACGGAAGTGAAGATTCAACCTAAGAAAGACAAGAAGAAAAATTCTGTCGCCATTTCCGTATCGTCTGGAGATGAGAGCGAGGACGATGACAGCGCTGTCGAAACAAAAGTTAAAGCAAAGAAAGGAAAGAAGGGCGCCGTATCTGTGGCTTTGGCTGTGTCGTCTGGAGATGAGAGTGAAAGTGAAGCAAGCGTTGTCAACGTGAGACCTAAAGCAAATATAGGGAAGAAGTTGAGCGCTGCTGTCACTTTGGACTCGTCTGCCGGTGAAACCGAGAGCGACGCTGCACCGCCGAAGAGCAAGAAAGCTAACAAGAAGGGGGAAGAGGATAAATCAAAGAAATCTAAAGGGCAGAAGAACACAACCAAGGACAAGAAGAAGAATAAGAAGGACGAGACTGAGTCCGCGGAATCTGCTGACCCTACCGATGAAGACGCCGCTTCGGAGACTGAAGGGGATACAGAGGAAGAGACTAAGGCCAAGTCCGCGAAGAAGGACAAGCAGAAGGGCAAGACTACCGACAAAAAGGACAAGACTGGTAGCAGCAACGAGGACGAACAGAAGGTTACCGGCAAGGAGAGTGGACAGAAGCAAAAGTCCGCAAAAAGCAAGAACAAGAAGCCTATTTCAGAGTCGGATTCTGAGACCGTTTCCGAAACTGAGTTTGAATCAGGAGTAGAGGTCGAGGTTCCCAAGAAAGTCAAGTTTAAATCCAAGAAAGAGAAGGGAAAGAAGCGGAAGGAGGTAACCCAATTACCACCAGCTCATTCTCCTCCTTACATACGGCAACCCAACATTCTACTTCCTCCCCGGACTCACGTGATGCAGGTCGAGCACGCAGTAGAGGATCCCAAAGATCCCCGACCCAACGCCTTCTTTGACAACGACAGCGGTACCACGCGTGTCTATCATGGTCCGGCTTATGGTAATCCATATGGAATGCTCTACCCCAAGCGTGTCTACGATTACCAGAATCTGCCAGTCGGTGCGCCGCACCCGTTGCAGAATCCGTGGTACTACGGCTTCCCCCCACCTAATGGCCAACCCGCTGCGCCTCCAAACGTACCGCCTCAGGGAGGTGCTGCTGACGAGACCAACCCGTGGTTCCGAGGCTGGGGAACGGTAGGCCCGACACCGCTACCGCCCAATATACCGCCGCCTCCAGAGTTCGCATCATCCAAGGACAAGAAGAATCAGAAACCCTACGCCGAGCGCTACAACCAGGGGTCTCCTAGGTCCCGCGTATCCAAAGATCAAGATGTAGGCTGGAACTCGAACGTAATGCCGATTCCGTCCATCGAGCGAGATGCATCCAGCAAGGGGTCGAATCATTCTCAGGGTTCAAGGGCCTGGAGTACTTCAGGAAGACCATGGGATGCTCAGGGCGTCTCTGGCCCTTCCTGGAGCCCCGACAAGCAGAATGAGAAGAAAAAGAAGAAAGACAATGCTACTGCCAAGGATGCCACTATCTCGACTACAGCTTTCAACAACAAGCTTGATGACATTGGCAAATTGCTCCAGAAGGCAGCCGCAAAGGACTCTGCCGACCTGCGTGCTAGAGAAGAGCGCTGGAGTAATCGAAGTGGCAGCAACAAGGAGCTTAGCCCGCAACCTAACAGCGGCTGGGGCGATAATGCGGCCAACAACAATAATACTAGCAGTGGATGGGACACGGGAGGTGGAAATGGAAATGCAGGTGGAAGTGGTTGGGATGCCGGCAATACAAACACAGGAGGCGACTCCGCATGGGATAACACCGCAGCTAATAACAACAACAGTAGCGGCTGGGATAACAGCGGCGGAAATAATAATAGCTGGGAGAACGCCAACGCGAACAACAACAATACCAATAATGGAGGCTGGGACAGCAACAATAACGGTAACAACAACAATAATAATGACGGATGGGGTGACAACGGCAATAGCGGCGGTCAGAGCAACACTAATAACGATGGCGGATGGGGAGACGCCAACAACACCAACGACAACAATAATGCAAATAATAACACCGGCAACAATAACGACGACTGGGCCAACTTCCAATCCAACAATAACAATAATAACGATACTTCCTGGCAAGCCACCGGCACACCCCCAATTCCTGGGACCTGGGCCAGTCCCGTACTCTCCAACGGCAGCAACAAGCCGCCATCGAATTGGAGCGGCGGCAACGGGGGCGGCAACGGAAAGGCCGCTGAGCCCGGACCTAGCTGGGGAGACAATACGTTGGCGCAAAGCTCGGGCGGATACTGGGATACGAAGGAAGGACAGGCGGATATTGCCAAGGGGAGCGGGTCTTGGTGGTGAGGGTACACTAAGTTGTCGATTACGCCCAGTAGTAGCTCATTGATGTCTTGAGGGGGGGATTGGTATGGATGGTGTTCTCCTCTCATTGTTGCTATTGGTCGAACATTCTCGCAGGGGGGGGGGAGTTCGGATTGATGTATATTTGTAGCTGAACTCGGCTCGGACCGCAAGCACTATAAATAACATCCTAATATATCTTTATATCCACGTTTCCTCGACGAGGTGATCAGCTGGGTCTGTCTTAGGCAAGGCACGACCAAAAGTACATGAACGTGGTCAAAATAGGCAATTAGTTGTAGGCGGTCGTAGTAAATTATGGTTCCACCCGCCTCATGATTCGTGATGGGGTCAATAGAGGCTCACGGTAGAGTCGAAAGAAAGTCGGGTCAGCTAATAAAGCTTGCTCGGTTGCTTACCTATACACAAGGATGCTTGTAAGACGATGGGCCATGGCTCAACAAAAGTAATTTATATCATAGTAACAATCACAACAACAATAGCACTCACGAAATATCTACGTCTAAGTGCTTAGTAGAAAGGTAGAGCTAATTCCTTAATATCAAGACAAAAGTGAAAAGGGGTTGAGAACAATCAAGTTCCCAATAGTTCGAATGGAAGAATGGAATAGTGAGATAGGAGGTGTAGTACTACCCTAGGGTTAGGTAGGACATACTCTCGATACCTCATTCTTCCGGGTGATAGATAGATGAAATTAAGACACATGTATAATAGACAGAAGATTCCTAGCTACATCTAACCATAACTCACATACCTGTAACTCTTACTGTGCCTTGTAGCATTATTCGCGAACCAATCCCGCAGGTCATCCCCTATTCCCTTATTCCTCTATCCCTCTACCCTGGAGAAAACCAACAACTGATATACTACCGCAAAAGTCTCGCGATAGATGACGTCTTGTCTTTTACCTCTGATACATGGAATGTATACATATCACACACTCCCTTGTTTGCCATGTTACCACGACATCGACCAAAGTAGCAATGAAAGATGGATAGATAGATAGATAGACATATAGATAGACATATAGATAGACGAACCCCCGAAACGACGTAATCCGGTCTTGCTCTTGAATATTGACGTATATATACAAATTCGAGAAACTATTGGCTGGCGCAGCGCGAGAACTAAATTGATATACCCCTTAGAGGAACCCGAGCAGAGGCAGTCCTTCCAGAGCCATGATTGGATTTAGTCCTCAACACGATTGTCTTACGGCACATAGAGCGATCGACTATGATTGATAAAAATTTCAAACCCCCTACTGAGTTAATGGGACTAAGTGCACACATTGTTTTCGTCACGTAGGTCATGACGATTTGATAAAATGAGAGGCGATAATATTTCCTAACTGAACACTACTACCCGGTGCTGTAACAATAAACTCCCGAGCCCAGTTGTGCAGTACAGACAGAGTAGCGGCAATGCAAATTTGCGAAACAACCTCATATAAATACTTTTGTTCTTGCAAGTCCATTCTTATGGCCCATTTAATGGGACTGTAGAGTAGAAGGCTTAAACAGGGCGAAATGAAGGTTTGAAGCGAGGAAACCCCGCATGAATAGAATAGAGAAAGGAGCCGAACGCTTCATAATAAGTTCTCGATCAAACAAAGCTAACAATCTGAATAGTTCGTTCTTACTCCTCGTCTGAGGACTCATCCTCCTCAGCCTCCTCGAGCCACTTCAGGAAGGGTTCCGCGGCGCGACGGATCTTCTTGGAAGTTGCTAGGTCGACATACTTCTTGCTGGCCTTGGTACCCCACTTGGTGACGACCTCCTCGCTGACGAGGTCCTTGTCGTAAAGCTGATGAAGGATCTTGACGATCTTGTCGCTGGTCATAAGCTCAGGGTGATCCTTGCTGAGGTTGGACAACAGGCGTTCGACACCACCAAGAAGAGCTTTCTCGTGACGTTCACTTGTGATCATCTAAGCAAACAGTTAGTCGCCTTGAAATATATGTCTCTGGTGTATTGCTTACCTGTTTGAGCATTCCAGCGCGCTTGGGAATCTGCGTGATAATGTTCTCATCAAAGAGAGTCTGCACGAGGACCAGCACGGTTTTGTGCTTGCCTTCGATTCCAAGCTCTTTAGCTTTAATATAGACTTGAATATCATCGACTTTGTTAATGCTACCAGTCTTTGTAGCCTCATCCTGAATCCAGTCACCCAGTGCATCGTAGACGGTGTTTCCACCGCCTTCTCCATCTTCGTCCTCATCATCGCCGCCACCACCGAGAGCGAGTTTCTGACGGAACTGGTCGGGAAGCTGGTTTTGACGAGCCTTGACAGCCTTTTCGGACATATCGACAGCCCATTCGTCTTCATTAACTTCGACGGGCGCGTCGATGACCTGAGCATCAGCTGTGATTTTACGAGTGAACTCGTCATCGCTAGCAGCGCCGTTCTCCTCGTTGTCATCGTTCTCGTTGGAGGAGTTGGGGGAATTCTCGCCACCACTTCCGTTTCCATTTGTGTTTCCATTGCCATTTTGCTGAGCCTGCTGCTTGGCCTTGCGGGCTGCCTTGCGTTCAGCCTTGTCTTTCTTGCCTCCCTTCTTTGGCTGGTTCTTAAGGATGAAGCCACTAAGTTTGTGACGAAGGTCTACGTCGGTGCGTTGACCACATGCTTTGCAATCGAGCACAATGTGGCCGTCTTTAATGACGACGTCGGTTTCGGGGTTCTTGCACTTCTTGCAAAGGACGAACTTGTTGATGAACCCATCAAGATAATCCTGTAGCTTGGGAGCATCATGGCTACCATTGATGATCCAGCGGTCATCGGCTGGATCAATGTTGGTCTGGGCGCCAAGCTCGAATCCGAAGTACTTGATAACGTAAGAACCGGGGCGGGCAAGAGAGGCAGCAACGCTGCTCAAGTTGACGACAACCGTCTTGATACCGTTGCCTTTACCTTCGATCTTGGTCTGGATCCTTTCCATCTTGTACCGATAGAAGGCGTCGGTGACATCGCGACGGACGTTAATGAGAGCCATCTTGAGGGTGTAGTTGTTATAAGAGTGGCTGTCTGCGGGATATTGGCAATGTTAGGGAAGTGTATGGTATTGGTCGTAGCTGACGGCGGGTCTCTGGAGTCTGGAGACACACGAGAAGATACTATAAAGTCATTCGCGAGCGTGATGACGGTATGGGCGAGAGAGGGCGAAGCGAGCCGGGAGGTTAGTTATACAATGGGTTCCAAATGGTGGACATAGGGGTGACTGGAGGACAGTTGCGAGCGTTTGGAGGCATTAACATGAGCGATGCTGTCGCGAATCGGTTCAGCCGATTGAACTGATGTCCGGATTACAAGGTTTCCGCGGTATACGAAGCGATTGCCGCGTGAGAGGGGTAAGGTGTCTAAACACAGCGGAGTTGTCGTGCTGATACATAAACAACAAGTGTATCGTGAACACTTCTATGTGGGGGGTGTTCAGATGCAAGGGGACGGAAATGCTGTCGTCGTTGTTATCGTCGAGAGACTTCAGGATTGGATCGTCACCACTAGCAGTGATGATGGCTTGTCTCGAAAACCGAACTGGTAGACAAGTGATAGAATGCGGCAGAGTGTGCGTAGGGACCACTAGGTTTGGTGAGAGGTTTGCTGTTTGCAAGACGGCCTGTAATAGTCGCCTCGTATGATGCTGAGATTTTGAACGACGGGCAGAAGCCTCGCAGAACCAGAACGAGGGAGACGGAAAAGGTAGGTGTGGAAGCGCTGATGAGATGCTGGAGTGGGTTTGGCTTGGTGTACTATGTTTTTTTATAATTTTGAGAGAGTGGTTGTGTAATAGGTTTGTGTAGTGGTGATGAGGAGGGAGAAGTTTAGAAGAGAGCGAAAGAATAGCGAAAGTGGAAAGCGGAGCACTAGAAGAGGGCGAGATGGGGAAGAACAACGGGGCAGATTGGGCACTGACTGGCCATGGATGGTGGACAATGAGCGAATAGGAACGAGCGGGACACATGCTCCTGCAGGTATGCTCTGGCGGTTTTTACTGTGCAGTACTGTACGCACTCTAGGTTCTCCCTTGCTTTGCCGCACTCTACCTAGGTATTACAGCAAAACCCCTCCGGCCACTATAACTGTACCACATTTGTGCCTCCCCAAAACACCAGCGTGAACTGCCCGTGCAGCACGAAGCATATAAACAAGGCGTCGCGTGGAGAGCTGACCGCAGGCACTAGCTCAAACTGTACAGTACAGTATAAGTATCTATTTACTTACTATGGGAGAAAATATAGTGGATGCATGCGCCTATAAAAAATTTCCTGTGGGGACTGAAAGGTTCTGGCTACATGTTCGGGAGGGGGCGAGTTACCCGAATACTTAGCTTACAGGAAACCTAGCGTGGTGGAATGCATCACAGACGACCGGCCGAGTTATCGGCCTGACTCGGATTTTACCGTAACCGCAATCCCTCGGAGAGCGGACATACGAAAGAAAGAAGGAAAAACTTTGAGGCTATCGTGTCGTGCCGTACTACCGCGCCTGGGGCGGGTGACGAACCAATCCTTCGTGTACGTCGCCATGGCCTGATGTAAAGTGCCTAATGTAGGTGTACTTGCACAACGCAGACCGTACCACAGCAGGGTCAGCGGTGTTGTATTACCGAAAGCAGGAGGCGTCCTGCCAGGCAGGCAGCTACATTTAGCCATAGGGATGTATAACTTTGGTACTCACCTTAATTCTTCTATTTGTTTACTTCTCATTTGAACTTTATCTCTTGTTTACCTCGAACTCAAACTATTTTCAGTTGCTCTCTTACTTTAAAGGTAAGGCTATAATTACGTATCATAGTAATTCCACGCAAACACACCAAGCTTTAAGCTTTGTTCCAGCGTGTTGGATAATGTTTAAGCCACTCTATGGAGTTGTGGAGAAATCGAGCAGAGGCAGTATTTTTAGTACCTGGCTACCCTTACGATATATTGGTGCCTATATCACAACACGTAATGGAGGGCTCGATGTGTCAACTTGTAACAAGGCTGGGCACTGTTTCAGCCGCAGTATCGGGATGCCTGGCCATCCATTTCGTTAATCTTCCCCTCCTAACAGACGAGCTTTGCTACCGGGTGCTTTCACAAATGGACGGGTCGGTAAGTTATAACACTAAGGGGAAAACGTTCCCGCTGCAACAATAGCACATGACTTATTAGGTTTCATTGGAATATAGAGTTCGCAGCTTATGGTAGAAGTACCTCGTTGGTGCTTCGCTAAACCTTTTCTATTTCGAAACGCTTTAACTCTGCTGACGAAACTGATATACCTAATTGCCAGCCAGAGCATACATACATGCTAAGTGCGCAGCATGGCTCTGCTAACTCGCCTACCGAGTGGTATCATACACGCAATCGCTCGGTCTCTCGGCGCTCCCACTTTTAGAAGGTTGTTCTTAGCCGGTAGCTTTCTATATAGATTGAATAATTATTTTTCACCCTTAAGGTGAACTTAGAACTTAGCAGACGCTGTCACATGGCTTAGCACGCTCAGCCACGAAAACGTCGGTTGGCTACAGTTTTTGCAGTTATCTAGCTTCTGATGTATCATTTATCATCTTTTTAGGTTATTTCTATTTCCGAGCCATTGCTATTATTCGTAAATAAACTCTCCAATACACAGTATGGTGCAGTCCAAACGATGACTGTCATTATATTTATACGTACCAGTAATCCAGAGGTGGCCACTAACCGACTGAGGCCACCCACGCCAGCCTCAACTAACAGGCACGAGGGCCATTATGCAACGCCAGAACATATAGAACGTAGAAACTTCGAAAAATCTGGCAGGAACTTTGACTGCCCTAAGCTCGATGCTACCTTGTTTGGATCTTACGAACAGGCAACCAAACCAGCGAGAACGCCCGCCTTCAACGCCAGTACCACCCGGATTTCAACGTAATTCTTGTCCTGCCAGTCCTTCGCTCAAGTCTGCGCACAAGAATAGAATAAACAATTGGGCAACGCCTCCGCTAGCTAAACAACATCATGGGAAGATACAGCTTTGTACATGCCAAGGCACATAGTCTGGGCTCTCCATGGAGGATATATGCACCCGGTAATAGACCGCCTAGACCTCTCATAATGGTCATCATACCATGCACTGATTATACAATTGCTTGGATGTGGCAATTTTTGAGAAACTTGGCCAATGTCCTCACATGTTAAACCCTAGGATAAGGGCGGCCGTGCTACTCAATGGACCCAACCTTCAGAGTTATGCCTATTTAGACATTTTGCCGATTGGATGCTGGCTGTCAGGATTCGTTCTTCTGCTGAGGAAGTTCAAGACCCGCATTTTGGGCTAGATTCTTCCACAGCGTCAGTTCCCGGTATGCTCGCTCGCATTCTGTCTTGAGTTTATCGTTTGAGCTACTGAGCTCTTGGATAGCTTGCTCTGTAAGTAGCTTTTCGAGTGTCCATTTTTCGATGTTTTGTGCCTCGTTCTGTTTGAGCTGGAGTATGTAAGAGACAGCCCGCTGAAGGATAGATCCCTTGTTCTTTTCACAACCAGGAACAATCTTGGCCAACTCGTTGATACCCTCGTTGATAGTCTCACGGCGACGACGTTCAACTGCCTCCCGATTAGCACATGCCTCCAGGAAACGTAGTCTGCTACAGAGCTTTACCTTCTTTGTGATTATCTTTCCGTTGCTTATGCCATTCCTCGGAGCCTACCGCGAGTTTTGGTTGATTTGAGGACCGAGAGTACGGTGAGTGTACCGATCCCGCGCCATTCTGTTGCGACTGTTGCGTTAAATCATTTGGCGATGAGTCTGACAAACCATGGGTTTGTAATATGTCATGGTGACTGAAGGGCGACTCTTGATGACCTTCAACCTCTCCACTATTCGGCGCAACAAATGTCGCGTCCGTAGTCTGGGGTACATGTAGTGTTGGATACATTGTACCGAGGGCGGCAGCAGCAGTGCTCGATGCGTTAGCAGGGTCAGAGACCTCGTGGCGATCAACCGTGGCCTGCTGTAAGGCAGCGAAATCCGCATTGGTGGCAGCCTGGGCTGCGGCTTGGGCTGCCTCTACCGCACTTTCAACATATGCTGCGGACGCTGGGTCAGGGGTGCCGGACATGGCAGCTGTGGGAACAGAGCGCTTCGAACGTCTTGAATCCGGTGAAGAGTCAGGGCCAATACGCTTCCGCTTCTGGCTAGGACTTGATGGACCAGGGGTGCTGTAATCATTATTGTGGTGGTCTGCAACGGCAGCGTCTGCCATAGCAGCAAGATGTTCACGATTGAGATGCGTAAGAGGCTCTAGGAGTGCCTCCCCTTGAGAATAGCCGTTGGTATCCATTGCGATACAGCTCCCAGCCAGTCCTTATTCAATGCCACGTGCTGTGGCCAATCCTAAGAAAATGCGGCCGATCCAGTAGTGACGAGAGAAAGAATCACGTTGTTTTTAAGAGGCCTAGAGATGTTAGTATTGTGGATCCCGTGCTGATTCTAATAGCAGAAAATAGAGGGCTACGAATGTGTGCTCAACACGGGTAGAATGCGACGGGATGATCATTGGTCTCGTGCGCGATGGACCAAGGGTTGGACAATTAAAGGGTCTCTGAATGGGTGAAAGTGCTTGTCGTCGCAGTGGCACCCCACATCATGCGATTCACGGGAAGTCAAGAAGCTAGAACGTGGGCCCTCGCGGATGAACTGTGCGAGAGATGCAGTAGGCTCCTGTCAGGCTGCAACTTGGTTTCGCTGCATCTTGGTACAGAATAGCGCCGTCTGTGGTTGACCCTCATTTGAAGTGCATGTAGGCCCAAATGCGACATTGGGAGACATGATTGTCGCGCGCAAAAGAGGGACCTGGCTATGCAGAGAATAGAGCGGGTAAGATGGGGGGGGAAAGGTTGCGAAGCAGGAGATGTAAATGTGAAGAGGTTTTTCAAACAGGATATGACAGTGCAGGATTACTTGGATTACAAGTTTCAAAAGGTCTCAAATGACTTGCGAACGGTACAGAGTCACGATGTGCGGAATGGGATGATTGATCGATCGATCGATTGATTCCCAAGGAGGAGCGAGAAAGATAGAAAGCCAGCAAGGAAAGCAGGCCCTACATACCTGAAATCATGTGCCCAATCTTGTGGCTGCGTGCAGAGCCTGGATCCGTTGGGTTCGCCCGCTGGCCAGGTCAGATGACTTCACGTGCTCGCGGAGTCTCTAGCTTGAATTGCGCGCGCACAAGCATATGGGGACAGGCCCGGCGATGGAGGCAGTAGGTCGGAAACTCGAAATCTCGAAAACGGCGTCTGCGCTTCCGGCAAAAACACGCGCGCCCAAATGCAGGAAAGCTGGCGAGACCGAGGGGGTCTTCTGCGTTAATAAAAGAATGCTCTGTCTTTGCCGCGAGTTCTGGGGAGTTGAAGGAGCAGTATAGAAGGTGGCATGCCTTGGACTCATATGACCGCCGGGTGCACGGTCCAGCTCTTGCTATTACCTTAGGTACATGAGTATGTACCTACGGTAGGTATGGCAAGGGCACGGGCCACTCCTCTTTTAGCGGCGACCTAGGCGCGGGTTAGTAGGGCAGGTAGTGTAGGGAACCTGCCTAATAATGGGAGCATACCTACATTGTATACTCCTAAATGTTAGGCAGTGTTCCGCTGGTACATGCAGCCCGCAACCACCTTAGACGTGCTTCTACCAACTACCTAAACTAGTGTACACAGGTACCTACCTGGATGCATTGCGGCGGCGGGCAGGGGCGAAGAGGCAATCTTAGGTAGGAGGTACACCAACTGCAACTGATCTACCCCACTACCGGTAAGTATGCCATCTTTGACATCTGACGAATCAGCTGACCCGGTGTCGCCCAGTGTTGCTCAGAGTGCTGCCCATTGAGACAAGAGAGGGTGGGTCTCTAGGGTAGTGTATTACCATACCCCGTCCACCCCCCTGCTTCTTCTACTTCCAACACGTTGTTGATACCTACCTCTTTTTACACGCGTCGAGGGTGCGTGAGAAGCGCCAGTATGGTACTTTTGGTAGTGGTGCATGTATGTACTAATATGTGTGTAAGTGGTGTTATACCATCAAGCTGGCGTCTTTCTCACAACCTCCCTTGCCCGAGTAGTAGGCAGACACTTGCACCTAGACGCACAAGTGGTAGTTTATTTAACAGGGCTCAGAGGTTACTGATTTGTTTGCGACACAGAAATAAGCTAGAGCGAATAAAAAAGGAGGCAAGAGAAAAGAAGACAGAACAAATTTGGTCTAGAACTTTTCCATGGCAAACTCAACAAGAACAACTACAACTACAACCACAACAGCAAGAGGCGCTATACCAGCCCCAGCTCTTTAAAAAGAAATAGGCAGAAATATAATGGGTAAGGTGCCTACTTACCTACTGCAATGGTTCGCAAATGCTAACTAACATGTTTTAAAACCTGCAGATTATGTGATTATGTGCATCTTTTGAAATTACGACTGACTCTTGTCAATGCAACCTCTTCGGCGTATTGGTGGTGTCGTCGGTAAAGGCCCTCGAGCCCTTGTGTTCCCCCCTCACTATAGTACCTCTCTCTCACTGCCTCTCTGCCTCACCGTGGGGGACGACGTCCAGGTCCCGTGATGTGCCCTCTCGTGACCGCATTTGGCTGTGTGTGACTGCATATCATTTCTGTTGGCTTCCTGATCCAATGCCGTTCCCCGTCGGGGTGCCCCAGCACTACACAGAACAGTCATTCGGGAAGAGCCGCTCTTGGCGCCCTGGAGAACAATAAAAAGACGAACAAATGCTGATGACATGTCATACTAGCCCAATCATTTTTCTGGTCGAGCAAGGCATCAAATGAAAATAAAGCGGTGTACTGGACATATATATAGCCATGGCCATTTGTCTGCCTTGGTGAGCTGACACGGGTACACAGTAGAGTCAGTCCCCACCTAGTGAACCACCCCGGCTAGTGGGCCACCCAAAATAGCGTTAACGCCAGGTAATCTATTTATTTTATTATTTAAAAATTAATAAAGCTGTAAATTATTTATTAAATATTATTAATATAATATATTTTTATGTTTAGTTTATTATATTTTTTAAAATTTTATTTTTAAATATATTAATATAATAAAATATGTATTATTATTATTATTATTATTATTATTATTATTATTATTATTATTATTATTATTATTATTATTATTATTATTATTATTATTATTATTATTATTATTATTATTATATTATAATTTTAATTTTATAAATAATTTTTTATATTAATAAAATTATATTAAAAATTTTTTTAATTGTTTTTAATTTAATTTTTATAAACTTTAATTGTTTTTAAATAATTAATATAATAATTAATTTATTAATAATTTAATATTTTTTTAAATTAATTATATATATATATATATAAAGTTAAATAAATAAATAAATAAATAAATTATAAATAAAACTTTTTTAAATAATAAAATATATATTATTTATTTTTAAATATTATAAAATTATTAAAAAACTTTAAAATAATTTAATTTTTAAAAATCTTTAATTTAACGATTTTATTAATTAATTTATTATTTTAAATAATTTATAATAATTTAATAATTAAATATTTATTTTTATTAAAGAATTATTATAAACTTTATATATATATTTTTAAAATATATATAATATCTATAAAGGTTTTTAATTTATAAATAATAATAAAACTAATAATAAATGGTTTATAAAAAAAGTTTATTAATATTTTTATTATTATATTAAATATTATTAAAAATAATAATTATTTTTAAATATTTATAAATATAAACTAAATAATAAAATATAAAATAAAATTAGAGTTAATAATTAAAAAATTTTAAATTAAATAAATAATTAAATGTAAAAATAATAATTTATATAAAAAACATTTTATTTTTTATTTTTTTTATTTATTATATAACTAATTATATAACCCTTTATTTTTTAGTTTATAATATATTTTTTAATTTTAATATATAATTTTCTTTTTAGTTTTAACTTGTTTAATTAATTATTTTTTTAGTTTATTTTATAATAATCTTTTTTTAAGATTTATTATTTATAATAAATAATAAACACTTTTTCTTTTTATATATATTTTTTAAAATATATTTAATTATATAAAGAAAATATATAAGATTTTAACCTTTGATAAAGAAATTATTAAATATAATTTTTTAAGCGTTATTTTTTTTATAATTTAATTATTATAGTTTTTAAATATTTTTATTATATTTATTATAAGCTCGATTATTCTTTATTTAACCTTGATTTTTATTAACCTATTTTTATATTTATAATAATTAATTTTATTATAATATAAAAAACTTTATTTTAAAATAATTAAAAAAGAATAATTATTTAATATAAAGATTTTAAAGATAAACTAAAAATAATATAAACTTATATTTATTATTTTTCTAAATAAAAGAGAATATAATATAAAAAAATAATAAAAATTATTGTTTATAATATTATAAATTTAAAAAAGTTTAAAATATTAAAAAAATAAAAATATAAAACAACTAAATATAGAAAATATAAAAAATATAAAAAAAAATTTTTTAATAGTCTTTAAAAATAAACAATTTAATGTTATTTTAAAATTAAATTAAAACGCGTTAAACATTATTTAAAAATTTAACCTCGTTATAAAAAAACTAGTTTAAAAAAAAACTTAATATATATTATATTTTTATATTGATTTAATTATTATTAATATTTATAAAAACCTCGTTTATTATATAAAAAGGTTAGTTATAACTTTATTATTTTAATTAAATAAATATAATCGATATTAACTTTATTAATTTTATATTAAATTAATATTATTAATAATAGTTTTATTAATTTTAAATTATTTATATTTTAATAAAATATTTTACTTTATTTATATAATAATTATAATTAATTTATAAAATAAATCTATTAAAAAATATTATAAAAATATTTAATAAAATAATAAAATATAAATATATTTATAAATATTTATTTGAAAAAATATATTATATTTAATAAATTAAATTAATTAAATAAATTATAAAACTTAAAATATAAAATTAAATTTAAAAACTTTATAAATATTTTAATAAATTATAAATATTAATATATTTAAATAATAAATTTTAATTATAATTAATTAATTATTATAATATAAATAAATAATAATAATTTAAATAATAAATTAAATACAAAAAATTAATTTTAATATTTCTATTTAAATTAATTATATTTATTTTAAAAATAATTTTTAAAAGAATATTTATATTTATAATATTTTAATTAATAAAATTAATATTAATTTGAATTTTAAATATATTAATTTTTAAGTTAATAAAAAAAAAAAAACTAACAAAACTAAAAAAAAAAGTTATTATTATTATTATTATTTTTAAAATAAATTATTATAATTAATTTATTAAAAATTAAAGGTTTTAAGTTTCTATTTTTTAAACTATATAATAGATTTATAAATATAAAAACATTTTTTGTATAAATAAAATTTTATTTAAAATAATATATTATAAAATAAAATTTTTTTTTAATTTTTAATAAAAAAATATTTAAATAATTGTAATTAATATTAAAAGATTTTTTAAAAGTTTTTATATTAAATAAAATTATATAAAAAACTTAAAATATTTTTATTATTTGAAATAAATTAAAATTATAATAAATTATGTTATAAAATTTAAATAATTAATAATAATTTTAAAATTATTAAAATATATATTATTTTATTTATTTTATATAAAATTAAAAATATAAATTAACAATAAACTTTATAAAATAAATAAATTAAATAAAATTAATATATATATTAGTATAATTATTATAATTAAAAAAATAATTTTTAAAATGATATAAAATAAAAGTTTAAATAAATAAATAAAATTAAAAAATAATTATTTAAAAATATATTTTAAATAAGATTTTTTAATTATTATATTATTTTAATAAAATAATAAAAGAAATGAATAAAAAGAATATAAATAATACAAATATTATAAACCTTTTATATATTAAAGAATATATAAAATATATATAAAAGTTTTTAATTTATAAATAATAATAAAATTAATAATTAAGAAATTAAATTAAATAAATAATTAAATATAAAAAAATATTATAAACCAATAAAAAGGGTGGCTAGTTTAACAGGCCAGGTATAGAAAAGAGAAGATACTAGGCTAGATATAAAGGGGGAGAGCTATAATTAGCATAAGTTACATGATTATAAAAGTGAGCCAGTAAGCCCTGGATTATTGGATTATAATAATAAGCTAGTAAGCCCTGGATTATTAGATTATAATAATAAGCTAATAAGCTTTAGATTATTAAAAAAAATAAGCTTTATTTTTTATATCTTTTATATTTATATAATTTTATAACTTTTTTATATTTAATTATTTATTTAATTTAATTTTTATTTATTAATTTTAGTTTTTATTTTATATATAAATAATTATGATTTATTATAAT